>JANZXR010000006.1:37124196-37136175 GCA_027575705.1 Erythroxylum echinodendron
CCCTTACCTTCCTCTCTTAATGCACTTTAATCCACATGCTTATGTTGTGTTATTGATTATTGAACTTTGTCCAGGAACTGTTCATAGCCGGAACTGATACAACTACTGTAACAGTAGAGTGGGCAATGGCGGAGCTGATCAAGAACAAGCAAGTCATGAACAAGGTTCATCAAGAGCTAAGAGAATTCAACCAAAATCCCATAAAGGAATCTCAAGTAGGTCAACTTCAATATTTAAACGCATGCGTGAAGGAAACTCTAAGGCTACACCCTCCAGTGCCATTTCTCATTCCACGTTGTGCTGCTGACACCTGCAAGGTAATGGATTACACAGTTCCAAAGAACTCTCAAGTAATAGTAAATGTCTGGGCGATCGGGCGAGATCCTTCTGTATGGGAAGATCCATTATCATTTAAACCTGAAAGATTCGTTGGAACAAGCTTGGACTTTAAGGGTCAGAACTTTGAGCTGCTACCTTTTGGAGGTGGAAGAAGAATTTGTCCAGGACTACCTATGGCTGCCAGACAAGTTCCTCTGATTTTAGCCACCTTGATACAGTCCTTTGATTGGTCTCTTCCAACTGGTGAGGATCCTCAAGATTTGGATATGAATGATAAGTTTGGTATAACATTAGAGAAGCAACAACCCTTACTTCTTGTTCCTAAACGAATTTAAGCTGAAGAAGAAACTGCATTGAAGTTCTAGTCTTGTTCTTTATTTTGTTGCGTGGATCCTGGAAATCTCTACCTTGCCTCTACAATGTAATTTCTTAGTTTCGAGCTATTTAAAAAAAATATGTGTGTGCTCATTGTAAATTACTATATTTTGATAATAATGTATTTTATTTAGTCGGTAGTAACTAAATATATAATGAACCATATCATTTCAAAATAATTAGGGAAAATGTTTGATTATTATTAATTAGTAGTAATTTTAAGAATTTATTTGACCAAAGTGAATTGATTTTAAAAGTTACTTTCCTCTTAAACAGTTGATTTTTTTTCACTATGTGGATAATATTAAAGACGGGACATGTAGACATCTTGTAGTTTATTATTAGAAAAAAATTTGTAGGAATTCAAATCAAGTATGATTTGATCTCTTATTTATGATCCATTATTTTAAAGTTATTCCATGAGGTATCTTAACAAACGGTTGGCGGCTAGTAGATGTTCCATGGTTAGGCTGTCAAAAAACTGGGACAACTGTTGGATAGGAAAGTTGATATTCAACCTTGTAATGATAAGATAAAGCAATTTTCCTATTAAGCTCCGATATCTGTTGACGTTTGTGTAGGGTTCACCGGAGGTTGTCAAGTGCATGTTTGGAGCTATAGGTGTTGAAGCTATAGGTGTTGTAGCAGGTTTGCTGTGGAGAAAGCCAGAGTCCTCCAGGGGATCTAAGATGTATCTTCGTTGTGACAAATTAATGCCAATGGAGAATCGCGCCAGCTCTAGTATGAGAAAAAACTTTGCTGGTCTAAGGTCCTTAATCTAGAAGGTATTATTTATAAACTTTTTCACTGTTTCAATTAGTGAAAGGTCGGTGCTTGTTAGAAGAACATCGTCTACATAAATCAGTAGAATGATAAACTAGCAACCTTCTCTTTTGGTGAACATGGCATGATCGAAGATAGATTGGGAGAAGTAGTTAGAAATCAGTGCGGACGTCAGCTTGGCATGCCATTGATGACTGGCCTGCTCGAGTCCATACAGGCTTTTTTTAAGTTTGCAGACCATCTTAGGATCAGGCAGGAAAAGACCAGGCGAAGGCTTCATGAAGACCTCTTCATGGAGGTCTCTTGGAGGAATGCACATGTGACGTCCAGGCTATCGTCAAGTTATACCAAGAGAATGACATTGTTATATGGTTTCTTAAAGGCTTAAATGACTCTTATAGTACGATCTCGGTGACATTAAGAAAGTTTTCTCTATGATAGCACAACATGAGAGACAGTTAATTTCCTCTTATTCTCACACTGTTACTCATTCAAATAGCCATTAATCTCAAGCATTCTATACCAAGACAGATACAAGAAAAATATTTCAATCAACAAAGAAACCTATATATACTTACTGTGGGCTCCTAGAATATATGGAAGATAAGTGTTAAAGGAAACACGAATTTTCTCCAAACTTTGCAACCAACCACAATAAATCAACTACTTATGAGTCCAAGATGCCTACAGGTCCATATTTAGAATTGCCAACCAAGTCGAAATGCACCTCGGCAACTTTTCATACAATACCCTTTGCACCTTAAAAGATCAAAAAGAAAGCACACAACCGAGTGGTAACTACAACATAACTCAGGAAGAGTACTACCAATTGAAGGAATTATTGCACAATGGAAAAGTTCTTATGACCAATCCGGCTTTGGTACCATAAGTAAATACACTTACAAAATATTCACCTGTCAAAACATGTTTACCTTGTTTCATTTGCATCTTAGACTCAGGTGTCACGGATCACAATATATATAGTTTAGAATTATTTTCTGATTATATAAATGCCAGTAATTTGATAACGAGGCTTCCTAATGGCCAATAAGTACCTGTTACACATATAGGAATAATTTATATTTCTGGTCTAATATTGATTAATGCTCTCTACGCTTCTATCGTCTTACTTAATCTCATTTCTGAAAGTCAGCTTACAAATTCCTTTCTTTGCAAACTAACCTTTACCGATCGCTCTGGTGACATTCAAGATACCAAAACCTCAAAGAGAATTGATTTTGTTAAACAATTTGATGGACTCTATTACCTAGGACTCTCACATCAAGTCAACACAGCCTTCTTTCAATCAAGCCACATTTGGCATCATAGATGAGGACATTTGTCTAACTCTAGATTAAAATTATTTTTTTTCTATAGATTCGTTTATTCCTTTCCCGCATGTTACACAATGAGATATAGATTCTTTTAATTTTCTTAAAAAAATTGATTAGAAATTCACACAATAAATATGATAAATTGATATGGCCTTAAGTTAAAGCCGAGGGTTATGGACTACACCATTTTAAAAGAAATCTCACAAGAAAGGTGCACGACCTCACTTAAGAGTGAGGTTAAATTATTATATTAACAATATTTGATTGGTCTATATATGATGTTAATGTCGTATATAATTCGTTGTTATTTTTTTTGTTAAAGTCTAAGAAAAAAGTTCTTTAATTGAAAATTATAAAAAATTCAATATTTTAAAAGATTATGAAGTTTCTTTGTTTATGCTAATATAACTACAAATTTCAATTTATTCTAATTATCCCCAATTCATATATTTGTTTTTGTTATCATACATTATTTATCTTCATCTTATTCTAAATAAATTTTTTTTGCTATACAATTATTGGTCAACCAAATTTAAGTAATTACTGTACATATATAATTTTACATTCACAAATAATTTTATCATCAAAGCAATCATTTACACAATTGTCAAATTTGAACGATCTGATGAAAAATAAGCTAAAAAAGGTTTAGATTTTCTGTTATCATTATTTTATTCTAATCCTATTCTTCGCCTAATACAAATGTTGTTTTGTAATTAAAACAATGTCGTATTATTTGCAGATTAAAGTTAGAACAGAGTTTTAACAAGAGGAGCATTAATGTGAGTAGTTGGCTCTGAGTATACAAAGTCTGACCTCGAATCATTAATGTTAGTCGTTGGCTCTGAGTGTACAAAGTCTGACCCCGAATCACTGTAAGCATCTTTATTCCACTTAGGACTTTAAGAGACGGGACTTTTGAACTACTACATTTTAGTGGAGGAAGAAGAATTTGGACGACGAATGGCTGTGAGCCAAGTTCCACTTATTCTAGCCATTAACCAAGTTGCTTCACTCTATTGGTTGGTCTCTTCCAATCGTGGAAATATGGATGTGGACGATAAGTTTGCCTTAACATATTACAGAAGAAACAGACTTCACTTCTTGTTCCTAAACGATTGTTAGTTCAGGAACAAACTACTCTCAACCAGTTAATCTCAAGGTGTACTTCTTTAGGAACAGCTTGCATGATTTTAGAATATTTGATTAATTGGTTGATTGATCTAGGCATGAATGAAAAGTTTACAGATGATAGATGGATCATGATATGTAGTTAGAGATGACAGTTGATCGAGTTAAGCTAAATTTGACGAAGTCTTAATTCGAATTTAATTCAAAAGTTTGAGTTTGGTTCAAATTTTGATTAATTCTAAAAAAATATTCGAGTTTGAATTTAATCAAAATTTTAGTTGATTTAAAAAATATGAGGTTGATTAAATTTTGTTGGATTTGGAAAGAGTACATTTTTATTTTCAATAATGTTAAATGAATTAAACTACTCCCCTAGCTTATTTTAGAACTTGAAAACACAAATAAAAAAAAAACTCTAATGCATGCTTAGTGGTTAAAAGAGGAATTTTAAAAGTACCTAACTATTAGTCATTATTTAATAATAATTAATAATTATTATAAAAAATAAAAAGTATTAATAGCCACTAAATAATGATTATAAAATTTTCAATTAAAAGTTTTAGATTTTTGAATAACATAAACTTTATAATTTAAATCTTAAAAATTTGGGATTGTAAATAATCAGTTAAATGATTTTGTTATTTGATTTGTGAAAAAATTATTTAACATATATAAATTAAGGGTTATTATATACATTATTATATATATATTAAAAATAACAATTTTATTGTATAATAAATAAATAAATAATGTACCAAACATATTTGCTTATACTCCAGTTAAACTAGCTAGAATATTTATAATAAAATGTGGTGTGATTTGCAAGTTACTTTAAACAAGAAATTTTTACCTGTACAGATAAGTAAAATTTTTATTACGTCCATTTTGTTATCCGTCGATTACCTAACAGTTTCCTTATAATGGGTCGTTTCTGTTCATTTTAAAACTTCGTGACCTTTTATTGCGAACCGCTATATCCTTCTATTGTTTTAATAGAAGACAACAAAGAATATAACATCTATAAAATGTTATTAGATCCTAAGTTTAGCATTTTTCTACGTACACCGTCTAATTGTATTTGCTAAAAGTTTAGAAGAGCTCACACCTATTTGAATATCTCAACATCAATAACAGGAAGTATGAAATCGAAATTTCCCATTTTCAATTTTGATTATAATACACATTTCTTTTTATGTCTAACATTTGATATCATAACACTTATTTACTCTATCTTGATGTAATTGAACTTCTGTGATTTTATTCACGGATGGGCGTGTTTCTGTTGAATATATTGATGTTGTTTTAACTTGTTTGTGCTTTAATTGTTTCGTGCATTTGTATGCAAAATTTGATAATTCAAAACCTTTTATTACGTGGGGCCTAATCTTTGGAAAGTTTTGAATAAATGCTGAAGAAATCCTTAACCACACATTTTGACTTTATCATGCTTTTGATTGTTCCCTGATATATGTGAGAGGGAACGCATCGGCCTTAGTATCGTGGGGGCCATCATTGGAATTGAAAGCGATCTATTTTTATACTGTATTGACATTTTGGATCCATAAATATCTTGGCTTTGACATATTAACCCAATTTTATTAATTTGTATTATTTAAATTATTGTTTGATTTTAATATAAATTTAAAATCAAATATATTATGCTAATATATGATATTGGTGCGTGATTAATAAATTTTAAAGGATCATGTGAAACCTTTATTATTCATATTTTGAATAAAATGAGGTGTCATATGATTAATATAATTTAATTAGTTGAAGATTAGCCACACTAACTTTGATTAAAAAATTATATATTAAATGTTATAGAATACATCTAGTAAAATGATACAAATTGCAATTAATCATATTTAAATATAATAAAATTTATTCCATAGGAAGATTTATTATATTTGCATAGTTAATTAAGATGGAATAGTAAATTATCTTTTTTCGTAATTTACCCACAATTATTAAGAAAATGAATATAATTTGATAGTTTTATTATAAAGGTTATATATGAATCTTTTAATTAAAGCTTAGCCTACAGACAGTTTTAATTGTTATATGATTCACATTTAGAATATGATTGCATGTTTTAATATTGGTAAAATATGATATATGTTTCTTTGCTTCAACAAATTTAGTAAGATAATCATGTTTATTTAAATTTTGTATAGTTATTCAACCTGTGAATTTTTCTGATATTCAATGTGCTATTCATGAATTGAATGGTAATAACTATAAATTATGGAAAGAGATGATTCTCCTCCAACTAGGGTGGATGGACACTGATTATGTAATCCGAAAAGATGAACCATCTGTACTTACTGAAACTAGTACTCAGGCTGAAATAGTTCTTTAGGAATGTTGGGAGTGATCTAATCGTCTCAGCATGATGTACATAAAGACCAAAATTTATACTAGTATTCGTGGTTCTATTGGAGAGAGTGATCATGCTAGCGATCTACTGAACGCTATTGATAAACAATTTGAGTCTTCAAATAAGGCCCTAGCTAGCACCTTAATGATCAACTTATCATCAATAAAGCTCATAAGTGTTAGAGGTGTATGTGAGCATACCATGCGAATGAGGCATATTGCGGTTCAGTTAAGGTCTCTTAATGTTAAGATGTTTAAGCCTTTCTTTGTACATTACATACTTAATTCCCTTCTACCTCAATATGGACCATTTAAAATCTCTTACAACACATATAAGGATAAGTGGTCTATCAATGAGCTCCTGACCATGTGTGTTTAAGAGGAAGGGAGGTTGGTAATAGAATTGTGTGAAAGTGCACATATGGCCATAGAAGGAAGGAATAAAGGGCAAGTCAGACAAAAAGGAAAGGGTAAATACCAGTCTATACTAAGATCAAAAAGGATTTTAATCCCAAATGTCACTTCTGCATAAAGAAAAGACACATAAAGAAGGATTATGCCAAATTTAAGGCTTGTATTATAAAGAAAGATATTTCAATCTCATTTGTTTGTTATAAATCTAATACGGTTGGTGTTTGTCATAACACTTAGTTAATTGTTTTTGGTTCTATAATCCATATTTTCAATACCTTGCAGGGTTTTCTAAAAAACAAGAAGCTAGCAGGTAGTGAACAGTATATTTATTAAGGCAACAAGATGCATACACATGTGGAAGCTGTTGGGACATGCAAATTAGTTTTAAATTCTGGTTTTGTTTTGAATTTGGAAAGAACATTTTATATTCCAAGTTTTTTTCTAGAAATTTGATTTCATTTTCACGACTTATACCTTGGGATATTCCTTTAAGTTTTCAAATCCATCATTTGGTTTTTATCATGGATTTAATCTTGTTAGGAATGGTATAATGATTGATGGTCTTTTCTGAATTAATTTGCAAGAAAATGTTTTTCACATTACAATGTATGTCCACAATAATGTTAGTATTAAAAGATGTGTTATGAATGAACAATCCTTTATGTTGTGGCATCGAAGATTGAGACATATTTTCCTTGATAGAATTAAAAAATTAGTGAAAGATGGAGTAATTAATACTTCAAATTTTACTCACTTTGATGTTTGTGTAAACTGCATAAAGGGAAAGCAAACTAACATGACAAAGAAAGGTGCCAAGAGGAGTTTAGACATATTAGAGATAATACATACAGATATTTACAGTCCAGAAAAGGACTTGTATGGTCAGAAATATTTCATCTCATTTATAGATAATTACTCGCGATATATGTACCTCTACTTGCTTCATAATAAGTACAAAACATTAGATGCCTTTAAGATATTTAAAACGGAAGTAGAGAGACAATGCGGTAAGTAAATAAAGATTGTGAGATCAGGATAGAGGTAGTGATGGTAGATACATTGGGAATGGACAAAAACTTGGTCCATTTGTGAAGTTTCTTTAGGAGAATGGGATAATAACTCAATACATCATGCCTGGGTCTCCGGACCAAAATGGTGTAGCTGAAAGAAGAAACCAGGCATTATTAGACATGGTGCGGGGTACACTTAGCAACTCTAAACTTCCTAAATCCTTATAACTGAAGCTCTTAAAACGGCAATGTATATATTAAATCGAGTTTCAACTAAGGCTATTTCAAAAACACTATTTGAGTTATGGAAAGGTTGGAAACTGAGTTTGCAACATATATGCGTTTGGGGATGCTTGTCTGAAGTAAGAGTTTATAATCCACAAGCAAAGAAACTGGATTCAAGGACTATAAGTGATCAAAAGGATACATATTTTGTTGTCCATCTCATAATATTAGGTTAGTGGAATCAAGAAATGCAAGGCTTCTTGAGAATAACTTGATCAGTGGAAGTGATCAATCTTAGGACTTAGTTATTGAGAAGGATAAACTCCTATTTCAAGTGATAGATTGATTGTCATTTATATCATCCCTCAAAATCAAACAGGTGTTGAACAACTAATCAATAAAGTTTGACAAGCTGTTGATTACAATCTAGTAGATCTGATTGTTCAACAATCATTAAAGGTTGTTGAGCAACCAGTTGTATAAGCTCCTCCTCAGGAGGGTGCTAATACAACATTAAGAAGATCCACTAGAGATAAGAAATCAACAATACCTAATGATTACAACGTGTATCTAAAAGAAGCTGACTATAATATTGGAGCCGAAAATGACCATAACACGTTTTCACAAGCCATGAGTTGCAGTGAATCTCAATTGTGGCACAATGTCATGGTAGATGAGATGAATTATATAGTATCTAACAATGTCAGGAATCTTATCAAGTTGCCTAATGGAGCAAAGGCCATTAGATGTAAATAAGTTTTCAAGACAAAAAGGGACTCATTAGGCAACATTGAAAGATATAAAGCTAGACGTGTTGCTAAAGGATCTACTCAATAAGAGGGAATCGATTACGCAGAGACCTTTTCTCGTGTATCTAAGAAGGATTCCTTATGAGTGATTATGTCATTGGTTGCCTAATTTGATTTGGAACTACTTCAAATGGATGTGAAAACAACATTCATGAAAGAAGATCAAGAGGAAGAGGTTTATATGAAACAACCAAATGGATTCTCCTCTAGTAATAGTGAACATTTGGTATGACAAGCTTAAGAAATCAATATACGGATTGAAACAAGCCTCCCGTCAATGGTATTCTAAATTCCATGATATCATCTCTTTATATGGTTCTGTAAATAATATCATGGATCAATGCATATACCAGAAAGTCAGTGGGACTAAAATTTGTTTCCTTGTTCTATATATGGATGATATTCTACTTGTACCAATAACAAAGGTTTGCTATATGAGGTGAAACAATTTCTTTCTAAGAATTTTGATATGAAGGATATGGGTAAGGCAACTTATGTCATTGGCATTAAGATCTATAGGGACAGATCTTAATACATGTTGGGTCTATCCTAAGGATCCTATATTAATAAAGTCTTACAAAGATTTTGGATGAAAGATTGTTCACCAAATATAGCACCTACTGAGAAGGGTGATATGCTCAATTTGAACCAGTACCAAAAATTGAGCTTGAAAGGGAACAAATAAAAAATATTTCACATGCTTCTGCAGTAGGAAGCCTAATGTATGCTCAGATTTGTATAAGACTTGACATCGCATTTGCTGTTGAAATGTTGGGAAGATATCAGAGTAGCCTAGGTATAGACTATAGGAAAGTTGCCAAAAAGGTGATGAGGTACTTGTAAGGGACTAAAGATTACATGTTTATGTATAGGCGAATTGACGATCTTGAGGTAGTTGGCAACTCGGATTCAGACTTTGTTGGTTGTGTTAATTCACTAAAGTCAACATTTGGATATGAGTTTATGTTTGCTAGTGGAACCATATCCTGGAGGAGTTTAATGCAAACTTTGACTGTTACTTCTACCAGAGAGGTTGATTTCGTTTCTTGTTTTAAGGCTACCACACATGGTGTATGGTTGAAGAGTTTCGTATCTGGTGTAGAATTATGGATTCCATTTCTAAGCCATTAAGAATGGTATTGTAACAATTCAACTGCATTTTTCTTGGCCAAAAATAATAAGAGTGGTAGTCGAAGTAAGCACATCGATACAAAGTATTTGGCCATTAGGGAACGTGTCAAAGAGAACAAAGTGGCCACTCAACACATTAGCATTGAATTAATGATCGCTGATATTTTAACAAAAGGCATACCACCAAAGAGTTTTAAGGATCATGTTGCTAGAATGGGACTCAGTTCCATTATATGATTTATTGTATGTACTTTCACAAAGCTCTTATTAATTTATTATATGTACTTTCACAAAGCTCTTATTAATTTATTTTGAGAATCACAACTATTATGGACCTAAAATAAACATAAAGTTTTATTCATTCAGTTAAAGTGGAATAAGAAATAGGATGCATTGTGATTTATGGAAGATAATACTCACATTTAGAGGACTTATCGTCATGATTTGTGCATTTGGTTTCTTTAATTGAGTAGATGTTTCATGAATTTTATATTACATCTACAACCTAAGTGGAAGACTGTTATCCGTTGGTTACCCAATAGTTTCCTTATGATGGGTCATCTCTGTTCATTTTGAAACCTCATAACCTTCCACTATGAACCATCATCTCTTTCTGTTGTTTTGATGGAAGACAACAAGGAATATAACATCTGTGAAAGGGTATTGGGTCCCTAAGCTTGGCATTCTTCTGCATACACCATCTCATTGCATTTGTTAAAAGCTTAGAAAAGCCCACACCCATTTGAATCTCTCAACATCAATACATGCAACAGAAAAGTCACCCATCTATGCATATAATCAAAAAATAAATATAGACCATACTATAAAAATGGTATACACTATCACCAAACTTTATGGCAGAATGTCAACGTACACCGAATGCATTTACCACCCTTTTGTCCACTTCCTGTTTGCTATTCTTTATAATTATTAATCTCATTGTCTAGAATATCATTCTGTATCAACTGAAAAACAGAACGGTATCTAATTTTTTGGTACCAGTCGTTGGTACCTGTCTGTACAGGGTGTTTTAGTTTGGTACTAACGGTACTGTAAGTTTTAGAAATTTGAGAGACTATTCAGCAAAAACCTAAAATTTTTTACCTAAAACCCCCATCCTCGACGCTTGCACACTCTCCTTTGCTACTTTGTTTTTTCTCTCTCTTAGACTCGCTCACCTCTATTCTCTCTCTATCTCATACTCTTGTCTCGTCTCCATTCTCTCTCTCTTGTTCTCCTCTCCATCTCCGACGATGCTTCTCCCTCTTCGGTGATAGGACAACCATGAACCACCACACGTCTACACCACACAATTGTCATCTTCGAATCTTCCTCCACCATGTGAACCCGCCACCATTGAGCCTTATCCGGACCTCCATCAAGCTTCAACCCTCCTCCACGAGGACCACCATTGCATCACGCCACCATCAGCTGCTCTCCTGCTATCCTCCATGCATTTGCGGCTACCAGATCTAGAATAATACGAGATCTAAACCCAGCATGACCCGAAAATCGATTGTGAAATTGTTTGGGTGTGTTTTCACTTTTTAATTATTTTTTATGCTTAATTGCATTTGTGATTGTGAATGGGTTGGAAATCGGATTGAAATTATTGTGAATGGATTTGTGATTTATCTTTGGTTGGATAATGGATTATAGTTGAATGAAATGAGTTTGGTTCATTATTGCGGTTTGGTTGATTTATCTTAAATTTTTTGATCATTGAAAATTTGAAATGCATAGCAATGACATGCATGATTTAAAAGTTAGAAAGTTTGACTTTGAACTTAAATTAAAACCTTCAAACTGAGAATTTAAAGTAAATAATTAATTGACATATTCTTAAAATTATTAAAATGGTATTTGGATGTTGGGTAAATAATTATTTGAGTATAATAATAATTCAGTTGTAGTCTTGTGGAAGAGTTGAAGAGGAGGTTTTGTAATTGTAATTATTATATAGAAAATTAGCAAAAAAGGTAAAATCTATATCTCTAAGTTGTCTTTAATCTTTATCCCAAAATTAGTCCATCTCATCAAGTCTCTTGC
>JANZXR010000006.1:37145930-37164022 GCA_027575705.1 Erythroxylum echinodendron
ATTTGTTAAAACAACGAAGCCCGGACAATAGTTTCTTTTGGTTACATACGAAAGTAGACTAACACAAAACTGGCGTTAAGGCTGACTGATATGAAACCCTCTCGTTTCTCTTTTACTATAGGCTCCACTTTTAGCTCTCATTCTATTATTTTATAGTTTTTCATCTCATTTAATAGTTGTTAGAGAAAAATAAAAGAAATAATATATTTAGCTTATCTCATGTCGTGTTTAAAAAGTTAACGTTAAATTCTTATCATTATAAATTCTTTTGAAACATTTAGGTATATTTTTTTACTCAAATTTTTTATTTATATCAATATATAAATTTAAAATACTCATCTAAAAAATTAATATCAAAAGAATTTCACAATTTTGAATTCTAAATTTTGAGTAATAATTTAAAAATAAAGTCCTTAATTTTTTATTTATTTTTAACTTATTAAATATTTGAATATTTGAGTGATAATTTATTGCAATATTTGTGTTCATCTACTTGCACCCTTTTTATTATAAATTCCTAAATTTATTATATTCTAAAAAAGTATTTTTTTTGTATATAATACAAATAAATAATAAAAGTCTTATTTATTTTTATATTATTACTTAAGTGTCACAAAAGTTATTCTTTTTATTTTATTTATATTTATTTAAACTAACATAATATTAAATTTACTTTAAATTTTGATAAAATATAATAAAATATTTGACAATTAAATAATGCCATAAATAGTTAATATGATATACTACATTTACCATTATATTAATTCCCACAAAAGAAATTTTTTTATTACTTAAAATTTAATAAAATATAATAAAAATTATTTGATAATTAAATAATACCATAAATAGTTGATATGATATACTACATTTATCTAGTTATTTGACAAAATAATATTCAAGCATTTTCATATTTGCAGGACAATATTTGACTTGACAAACTTAAGATAATTAATAACTTAAAATATAATTTACTCTATTTTCTTTTAAGTATGTTAATTTTTTATATTTTTAAATTTTAATTTTTTGTATTAAGTGACTTACATAGGAATATTAAATTTTAATAATAAAAATATATCTTAAAATTTTATATATTTATATATTGCTGATTTATCATAGTCTTTTTTTTCTTCCAAGAATTTTTTTTCCTTCTCCCAAAACCTAGAATCTTTTTTAATTACACTGTCTATATTTAATTTTACCCACCCTTACATCGGTATATCCCATCCAACAAACTTATCTAGTAGCAATCCTCATGCCTTAATGTCAGCCACATCTTTTGTCTTATTTATCCAATCAGTTTAATCTGGAATTAGATTTTTTATCTAATTTTATGGTGTTTTATTTTATCTCATGAATCTCAGTCATTCATTTATGTGAGTCCCGTGTTTATTTTCATAGAACCCACGCAAAACTTACATAAATAAATCGTTGAAATTTATTAAACAGAATAATACATCATAAATAAATAAAATCCTGTCTCGTGTAATCCATCGCTACACTAGTTCTGCTTCCGGCGAAATAAATTCATCCTGAAAAGTCAAAAGATTATTCTATTTCGCCACCGCCATAAAAACCATCAACCGACCAAAAATAGTACACCACGCAAACATCTGCAGTTTTTTTTAAGATAGAAGACAGCTTCCGCGGTGATCCGCCGATGGACAAAACAGGGTTTGCAGAGTTTCTTAGTTTACCAGCCAATCCATCTCTTGTTCTTCCTCTTGTTCTTGTTCTGTTACCTCTTATCTTTATCCAATTCAGAAACATTCTATCTCCGTCTCCCAAAAGACAGCATCTTCCACCAGGTCCAAGGCCATGGCCGATCATAGGAAACATTTTCCAAATGACGAAAAGGCCTCACGTTTCATTGGCAAAACTTGCCAAAGTTCACGGCCCTTTGGTTTCACTGAGGCTCGGAACCCAACTTCTTGTTATTGGATCTTCTCCACTGGCTGCAAGTGAAATTCTCAAAACTCAGGATCGTTTGCTTTCTGGTAGGAGAATAACAAAACTCTCAGTTTATGAAACAGATGTTCTTGATCGGATGGCGATTGTTTCGACCAGTAAGTGCACCGATGAGTGGAAGTACTTACGAACCCTTTGTAGAACTGAACTGTTCTCTACAAAAGCAATCGAGTCACAAGCCATCCTGAGAGAAAAGAAGGTCGCAGAGTTGGTTGAGTTCTTGGGAGTTAGAGAAGGGAAAGTTGTTAACATCGGAGAGGCAGTGTTCGTAACTGTTTTCAACATACTAGGTAACCTTTTTTTCTCTAGGGATGTCATGAATATCGAAGATGAAGGTGTAGGCCATGGATTGAAATTCCTTGTGTGGAAAATGATGGAGATAGCTGCAACCCCATATCTTCCTGATTATTTTCCAATATGGGATCTTCAGGGCCAGAAAAGAAAATTTTCACAATGCATCAAAGAAATGTATGCCACATGGGAATCAGACATCAAGGAAAGAACAGAAATTCAAGTCCAGGACTCTTCAAAATGTGATTTCTTGGATGTTTTTATTGCTAATGGATTCGATGACCAGAAGATCAATTGGTTGTTTCTTGTAAGTAAATCATAGTCCCTTCTCTTCCTCCCTTGGTTCACTTGAACCTATTAGCATACCCTGTGTCATTGATCGTTGAACTTTGTACAGGAACTGTTCAATGCAGGAACTGATACAACTGCCACAACAGCGGAGTGGGCAATGGCGGAGCTGATCAAGAACAAGGAAGCCATGAACAAAATTCGCCAAGAGTTAAACGAATTCAACCAAAATCCCATAAAGGAATCTCAAGTAGGTCAACTTCAATATTTAAATGCTTGCGTGAAGGAGACTCTAAGGTTACACCCTCCAGTGCCGTTTCTCATTCCACGTTTTGCTGCTGAGACCTGCAAGGTAATGGATTACACAGTACCAAAGAACTCTCAAGTAATAGTAAATGTTTGGGCGATCGGGCGAGATCCTTCTGTATGGGAAGATCCATTATCATTCAAACCTGAAAGATTCATTGGAACTAGTTTGGACTTTAACAGTCAGAACTTTGAGCTGCTACCTTTTGGAGGAGGAAGAAGAATTTGTCCAGGACTACCTATGGCAGCAAGACAAGTTCCTTTGATTTTAGCCACCTTGATTCAGACCTTTGATTGGTCTCTTCCAAATGGTGAAGATCCTCAAGATTTGGATATGAATGATAAGTTTGGCTTAACATTACAGAAGCAACAGCCCTTACTTCTTGTTCCTAAACGAATTCAAGTTGTAGAAGAAACTGCATTGAAGTCCTAGTTTCGATCTTCTTGTTGTGAGTTAAGGTTCGAGTCTTTGTTTTTTCTTTTCAAGGGTAAAAGTTTCACTATAAATTATTGTAATGCGCACAGGAAAAGCTTGAGATATTAAGTTTGGGCATATAGTTACCAACTATTCATGTAAAGATTAGAATTACTTATCTTTGTCATTTCATGGCAGGTCGTAAGAAGTCGTTAAATGTCCAATTCTAATGAGTTATCTAAGAAAGGGATGACTATAGACGGGCTCGAGTCCATTCTATCTCTTGCTTGCCCTCCAACTTGTGGCCTGAGTTAGGCCTAGAATATGATCGATGTGGAGTGACCACAAAAACATGTCGCTTGTGTTTACTACTATATACTAAGTGTGAATAGATGACGACGAAGAAATATAATCTAACCATCCAATTCATCTAACGACTGTCATCCTCCTCTTCTTATTTCACTTTCCAATCTGTTTCATGTCAGAGCTTCATTTATTTGATAAACCACATCGAATGGCCGCAGTTTATTCTTAAACTATGAAACTCTCCCTAACTTTATTGACATCAGCTTCCCTGTCATCTACTTTCTCGATCTCTCTGAAACATCTTCCTCTCTTTCATTTCTCTTCTTTACTGCACCTCCTCTTACCCTCAGATCGGAACTGTTTTCCAAAAAAAGATCAACGTCAAACATAAAAATGCTGGCAGGAGTCATATGAGTTCAACGTAGCGCCATCTACATGCATCTCACTGTTTAGTACTTTTATCCATTCCCGTAGAAAGTAAAATTTGAAGTTTGTCTATATTTTCTAATCTCACCTCACAAATACTACGAGCTCTGTAAATTTGTAATATGTTTTCGGTGCTATTTTTGACGTTTTGCTTTTTTTTTGGAGCCGATTGATCTTGATATGTCAAATAAATTTTTTGGAGGCTTCTACACACAAATATTTTACGATGAAACTCTTCTTATAAATATTGGTCTCTCTTTTTGGTTGTTCTTCATTTGAATGGATTAGTTTTGTTTTGTTGGTTTACGAATTCTTTGTGGGTTGGTCTCCATTACGCACACCTGCAGCTGCATGTAATCTTTCCTTCAACAAAGGCAACGGGACATCGAAATCAAGGAGTCTGCTAAAGAACAGAGGCAGAGGTGTCTGGCCTTAAACTTTAGTTGCATTTAGTTGTTCTTTTTTGTATTTGCAATGTAGTTCTTTTGGTCCCATTAGTTACTCATTATGGATAGTTTTTGGTTGCAATTTTTTTGGCTCAAGAAAGTATTTATCATTTTTCGTTTAGCATCAGAAATTCATTTGTCTTGGACGACAGTATGTTTATTTTTCTTTTTCAGACTACTATCTCATATATCAAGATTGGAAGCAAAGGTTGAGAAGCTTGAGCTGCAGATACAAGCCAAAGATAAGGAGATAACGATAACTAACCCAACAGTGGGTAACTTGGGGTTTTGCTATGTGACATTCTGTTAATTAGAATGCTTGATTGGTTTGTTCATTTTCACTAAATGTTGTTGTGTAATTAGGAAGCCAAAGCTACTGCTGCTTTTAAAGCTCAAACTGAAAAGCTTCAATAAGAGCAAGATGAATTTCAAAGGATGGTTCTCGGTGATCAGTTTGGGGACAATTGGTGCGTTATTTTTTTATTTTCCTATGAGTTTATTTAGACAACGTGTTACTCTTCACACATTGAATAAACTTTATAACTTGGCAAAGGTGAAGTTGGGTTTGTCTTGCATCTCTTATGTAGCCTGTACCTGATAAAATTACTGATTATATATGGTATCTCCTTGTTTGCTCATTGTAAGTAGCTCATCTCAAGAAAAAGATTAACCTCATGTTTAATGGAGATTGTGTAAGTCATTATCCATTTCATCTGCATAATGTGGAATTCATTGGTATAAAATATTTTTCTTTTGTTTTCTTAAACTATTATGATAGCTTCCTTTTGCGACGATATGACTAATCACATTATGCTTGAATGGAACTTCCAGATAAGCAACACCGAGAATAGGACTGTGTTGCATGTAGCTTTTTGTGCTCCAAGGGATGTAACCGTAAGAGTGATAGGAAGAATGTTGTGCTAGACGTTTGGAATTTTTTGGACAAGATCAAAGACTTCTCGGACAGGGTCCGTAATGATTCTTGGGTAATTACAATTCTGAATTTTGTTTTCATGCATGAATCTCCTGTTTTGTGGTAACAGCCAAATGCTGCTACGTTGGAGCTACAGGAAAACCAAAGACTAATGTGGTATCAGTTGGTATTGGCTGAAGCTTCTTCGGTCATCTTTTTCTACCATACTACTCTTCAAACAGTTTCTTCATATGCTTTCTTTATTGGATTTTTTGGATCTTAAATTTACTGTCACAAAAGCTTGTGTATGGATTAACTTTTCTGCTTTTTCTCAACTTGTAGACCCATAGGCTAACAAACACGTTAAAGGATGCCATCTACGATTGTCAGTACTTTCATTTTTCTTGTTATCTCATTTGGGCATATGTTTCAAATATGCATGAGGTTTTGTGGTGGTAAAAGTTATAATTATAAAATTCTTAATTACAACCGTGAATTGCATATTAATTATTATTAAATGCTATATACTAATATTAAGTATATTAATTAATTATTAATTATTATTATATTATTATTATTATTAAGTACTATATACTAATATTAAGCATATATATATATATATATATATATATTCGGCTCTTCACTAACAATGAATTATTAATTATTATATTATTAAGTTCTACTATTTGATGAGGAGCAGGTTTTTGCTCGTGCTGAATTACTTAAAGATGCATTTTTCTGACATTGTTGTCTGCGTAATTTCGTAGGCTACTTTTCTCCTTTAATTACCACTTTTTGCTCATCTTGACCATTTTTTCGTTGGTTTGATTGAACATAATAAGCTATAAATTTCTATACCAACAGGAGTCTGTATTTATGTGTAAGCACTTTCTTTTATTTTGTGTTTTGCCTAATCATATTTAATTGTTGCTCTACCTTTTTCCTGTTGTATTATACCTTATCAATTGGATCATTTTTATATTGTTATAAATATATTTTTAAAATATTACAAAATTCTCAATTGGTTTTATTACAATTTTTTATTTCTTGTTTTCGTTTTCAAACTCAATACCAAAAACTTGGGTCTTTTTTGGCCCTAATGTGGTTTATTAAGGATATGCTTATTTAGTGGGTATAAGAAAAAAGGAATGGGTATGAAACGAAAGTAGCTGCATGGTAAATAATTACCATTGCAGGGTCGTTGATTTGATTACCCACTTTCAGGTATTACTCCATTCCTCTCATAATCCAGAGGAATGAGAGTGATTATTCTGTATTTTCCCCCCGCATTTTGGGCACAAGTTTAGGCTCTTTCACTCTCTACTTCATTCTTTCTCTATAAGTAAGTAATCAGCAGATTCAACTTCGCTTGTCTTCTTACAAACATTTGTCTTAATTTAGCTTATCAATTAATCCTCAAAACCTAAACCCATCAAAATTTAGCACCTTTTCGCACTCAATTTTCTAAAATGGAGCTAAGCATGCAGCCTTCAAAAGTTTGGTTAGGTTTTTGTTGTTCTTGTTGACTTTTCCATGTTCTTTTGGTAGATTTGTAGTGGAAAAGACAGTCTCACGATCTCATCACTTGATAAAAGTAAGGGTACTTAAGATAATGCTATTGGCAATTTTGGGATACCTCAATATAGGGGAAGCATGGCGGGTTTTGTGGTATATCCTAAAGAGAACCAGAAGGGTTGTAGAGAGTTTGATGATTTTGGGATTTCGTTCAAGTCGAAGCCAGGAGCTTTACCGACTTTCCTATTGGTTGGTCATGAAGGTATTTGTTCCTTTCATGTTTGCTCTTTTTTTTTATAAATTCTCTAAAGCTGAGCCCTTTAGTTGCAATCTCGTGATGTTTTGATCATAGAAAACAAAAAAGAAATTAGAAAGACTGGTGATTTGGTTTGATACAGGACAAGCAAAGTTAGCATGCTTAGAGGAGATTTTTTCTCTAAAAGAAAGCCAATTAAATTCTCTGAATTCGGATATTGAGCTGTCGGAGAATTAATTTTGATTGGGATTTGGAAGAGCAACTATTTGTAATTGTTCTGAGAATAGAGCGAGGAGTTGGGTGAGGAATTCTCATCGGATTCGTCTCTTAAATCATTCATTACTTTACCAACCTCAAATTGTAATTCTAATCGTTTGTTCTTCTCATGCTTATCTCTCAACAGATTCATCTCAAAGTTTGTGAGAATCTCAATCACTTTATGTAAAGACAATTCATTAATATCATGGGTTTCTTCAATGACTACAATTTTCAGTATGAATCTCGAAGGCAATGATCTCAACGTTTTCTTAACGAGTTTTAGATTAGAATACTTCTTTCCAAGTTGATGTGTTTAGTTTACAATATCACGCAGCCGCTCAAGGAAGTCTCTAATAATATCGCTTTCTTCCGTCTTAAGCTCTTCAAGTCTAGTGGATAACATCTGAAGTTTCGAAGCTATTATTGATTTTGATCCCTCATGTATTGTTTGCAAAGTGTCCCATACTTCTTTTGCTAATTCACAGGCTGATATCGTAGTAAAATGACCTTCATTTACCGCACTGAAGATAGCATACATTGCTTAAGAATTGCCAAGCACTCCGTCTTCTTCAGCCCTTGTCCATTCAAATGGATCTTTAAGAACTGCTTCATCTTTTTCATCAATTGTCATTAGATGTATCCAACCATTCAAAACCAAATTCAATGCTTTGGTTCCTTGTGCTTGAATAAATACTCATTGTTGATTTCCAAGCAGGGTAATTGGAACTATATAATAATGGTGGCCTAATGATTGATGCAACTTCTTTAGTAGCCATGATTGTGAAACATCGATCTACACCAACTTGACACGCCAAGTTATGATTAAGTGAACCTGCTCTGATACTAATTGAAAGTCCCAAAGGATGTAGCTCCGTAATAAATGTGTTATGTTGCAGTTGCTATAAACTGAACCTGACAACTACTTTATAGAAAAAAACTGAATCAATAACTAAAAAGTTTCCAAATTATAATCACAGGTAGAAAAATCAAATAAGCAACAAGTAAATCAACAACTAAAATTTGTTAATACAGTTCGACAGTCTTGACTTATATCTATGGGGTTCTGACTCAGCTTAATCAACTTTCACTATAATATAATAATTTTATCCAAGTTTTTACTGAGCGGACACACTCAACTTTTAAAATTATCCACTCATACTCACATCCCACGAAAGTATATCACTCCGAATAATATTACCACCTCGTGCTAATCAAAGGATTTTTGCAACAATGATTAATAACAAAAATGAGAATAAGAACTTAAGTGAATGAATTAAAAGTAACATTAACAAGGAAACACTTGAGATAAAAATACTCCGCTAAATATGCATCTTCAAAAACCGAAAGTGTGAAATGTTGTAGAACAATATCTGCTGTGAATCTTTTAGAATAACCACCGAACAGTCTACGCATGACAGCTTCAACAACTCATTAATCGGATAAGTATTTCACCACCGAAAACCTCACAAAAATACAGTTGCACACTTGACACAATTATTGCTCATCTTTCCCTCACGAAAATGCTAAAACAACAGTCCAAAAATCCCCGTTTATGTATATAGAACACAACAACATGGGATTGCTCAAATCACAGAAAATACACCTGTCAAAGATAGCTTAAATCATAAAAAATACAGTTCCATTATCTTCAATAAAACATGATGATCTAATCTCCAATAAATCTTATCTTCTCTAGAATTTTATTCTTCATAATATCTTATCTTTATGGATCCCACACAAGGTAAATTTCTTATCATAATGATATACCAAATATTTCCAACTACAAGTAATTGCCAAAATAATTAATTAGATATCTTAATTACAAATATTTTAATAGATCTAGACTTGACTGAAAAATTTGAAAATTG
This sequence comes from Erythroxylum echinodendron, assembly GCA_027575705.1. Taxonomy (NCBI): domain Eukaryota; kingdom Viridiplantae; phylum Streptophyta; class Magnoliopsida; order Malpighiales; family Erythroxylaceae; genus Erythroxylum; species Erythroxylum echinodendron. The sequence continues at coordinate 37,155,184 of JANZXR010000006.1, forward strand.
CAAATTGATTATGATGTGTAATTAGTAATGATAATGGGTCGAGTTAAGCCTAGATGTTGTAAGGCTGAATCCAAATTTAATATTTCAAATTCGGTTTAAAACTTGATCATGTTTTAGGAAAACATATTCAAACTCATATCTTATCAAGTTTTCGATTAGTTCAAAAAATATGAGCTTGACCAAGTTTTAATCGACTCGGAAAAATCAAGCTTAATTCAAATCGAGTTGAGACGAGTTCGGGTCACATTCAATAAGTTTCAAATATTTCATCCCTCTATGAATTAAGACATGAAGTATACATAATATACACTAATTAAAGACATAGAATGTAGCATAATATACATGAATTAAGTACCTGTATTGAAAAGGATAAAAATATATACATTTAAATTAAAATGTAAACCACATGGTAGACAAATAATTGAAGTATATAACAAAGATCGTCTAAGAACCTTGGATTTTGAAATAAGTATATTATATTTTGGTTAGTTTGGAATCCAATACAATGATGTTACTATGAAATTTCTTTAATAGTTCCTCACATGAAGTCCAACCATCTTAGACTTTTGTCCCGTGTAGGATGTCTTCTTCTTCTTCTTCTTCTTCTTCTTCTTCTTCTTCTTCTTCTTCTTCTTCTTCTTCTTCTTCCTCCTCCTCCTCCTCTTATGTTGATACAATTCAGGAATATTTACTAATTTTGGACGGACCTGAAACCTATAACACAACCAACTCTATCTAACGGAAAGTCTCAGTATAAATGATAATGTTATGTAATAACTGAGTTCTGAATTGTTAATCAGACGACTCAGATTCCCGGACATGACTATTTGCCTGAATTTGATAGTGGTCATGTCTTTAATTTCATTCCATTAAATAGGCAGAAGCCACATATATAATCGAGAGAAGAACAGATACAATGGAAGATACTGAAACGTCAACATTTAAAGTACTTGTCAGCTTGCTTATAATCAGGATTTTGGGAGTATTTTGTTTAACATGATACGTCTATCTGATATTGAATTATTGATTTGAGTAATTATGGATGTAAATCATGTTTAAAAAGCATCAAATTTAGATGTTCATATAATTGGCTGTTGTGCATGCTATAAAATTTATGACTCCTCAAACTTGATTTGAATTATAATTTCAATTAAAATAATTGGAAGAAAACTCAATAAAAAGCTATTTTCATATTTTAAAATTTTTATTAAATAATTTAAATTGATATAAATGTATGTTTTAGAATAATTTAAACTATATAAGAAATTTCTACCTTTTATTTATATCTCTTAAATTAGAAACCGAGTCTTTCTTTTTTTACCTTTGAGTTGGAATACTAATATCCTCCATGTTGTATTATTAATTAAGTTATAAACCTTGCAAAAGAAAGAGAAGATGAAGATGTAAACCATATAGTAGACAAATTAATAATTGAAGTATATAACAAACATTGTTTAAGAACGTTGGATCTTGAAATAATTTTATTATATTTTGGTTAGTTTAGTATCCGATACGATGATATTAATATGGAGATGCTTTAATAGTTCCTCATATGAAGTCTGAACCATCTTAGACAATGTTTTGTCCTGCAGGATTAATGACCCTTGCAACCACTCTTCTTCTTCTTCTTCTTCTTCTACCTCTTATCTTGGTCCAACTCAGGAACATTTTGTCTCCTTCTTCCAAAAGGCAGCACCTTCCACCAGGCCCCAAGCCATGGCCTATTATTGGTGATATTCTCCAACTGACCAAAAATCCTCATGTTTCATTAGCAAACCTTGCCAAAGTTCACGGCCCTTTGGTTTCACTAAGGCTTGGAACCCAACTTCTTGTTGTTGGATCTTCTCCACAGGCTGCAAGTGAAATTCTCAAAACTCAGGATCGTTTGCTTTCTGGTAGGAGAATATCAAAACTTTCAGTTTATGAAACTGATGTTCTTGATCGGATGGCGATTGTTTCGACCAGTAAGTGCACCGATGAGTGGAAGTGCTTACGAACCCTTTGTAGAAATGAACTGTTCTCTGCAAAAGCAATCGAGTCACAAGCCATCCTGAGACAAAAGAAGGTAGCAGAGTTGGTTGAGTTCTTGGGAGTTAGAGAAGGGAAAGTTGTTAACATTGGAGAGGCAGTGTTTGCAACTGTTTTCAACATACTAGGTAACCTTTTTTTCTCTAGGGATGTCATGAGTATCGAAGATGAAGGTTTAGGCCATGGACTGAAATGCCTTGTGTGGAAGATGATGGAGATAGGGGCTACTCCATATCTGCCTGATTATTTTCCAATATGGGATCTTCAGGGTCTGAAAAGAAAAATGTTGCAATTGATCAAAGAAATGTTTGCGACATGGGAAACAGACATCAAGGAAAGAAGAGAGAGCCAAGTCCGGGAATCTTCGAAAGCTAATTTCTTGGATGTTTTTATTGCTAATGGATTCGATGACCAGAAGATCAATTGGTTGTTTCTTGTAAGCAAAGCATAGTCCCTTACCTTCCTCTCTCAATGCACTCTAATCTACATGCATATGTTGTGTTATTGATTATTGAACTCTCTCCAGGAACTGTTCACAGCAGGGACTGATACAACTGCGGTAACAGTAGAGTGGGCAATGGCGGAGCTGATCAAGAACAAGGAAGTCATGAACAAAGTTCGTCAAGAGCTAAGAGAATTCAACCAAAACCCCATAAAGGAATCTCATGTAGGTCAACTTCAATATTTAAATGCATGCGTGAAGGAAACTCTAAGGCTGCACCCTCCAGTGCCATTTCTCATTCCACGATGTGCCGCTGAGACCTGCAAAGTCATGGACTACACAATTCCTAAGAACTCTCAAGTAATAGTAAATGTCTGGGCGATCGGGCGAGACCCTTCTGTATGGGAAGATCCATTATCATTCAGACCGGAAAGATTCCTTGGAACATGTTTGGACTTTAAGGGTCAGAACTTTGAGCTGCTACCTTTTGGAGGAGGAAGAAGAATTTGTCCAGGACTACCTATGGCTGCAAGACAAGTTCCTTTGATCTTAGCCACCTTGGTTCAGTCCTTTGATTGGTCCCTTCCAAATGGTGAAGATCCTCAAGATTTGGACATGAATGATAAGTTTGGCGTAACATTACAGAAGCAACGACCCTTACTTCTTGTTCCTAAACGAATTTAAAGTTAGGAGAAGAAACTGCGATGGAGTCTTCAGTTTCTAGCTTCTTGTTGTGATTTAATGTGACATTATCTTTTTTTATTTGAAGGGAAGACAATCTTGATCCTATTTGATTCGGCCTGTCTTGAAGTTAATAGGTTAAATTAATTCGTCACGTCTTGAGAGACGGCCCAAGGCCAGACTCAAATTATCTTTTATTATTTTGGGAAAGAAATCTTGGCTTGACCTTATTTGGCACAACTCAAAGTTAACAGTTTAAGTATCATTGACCAAGTTTTAGGTTGGGATCTAGCCTAAGACTTATGTGGAGTTCAGATTTGCGGTGCAATAAAGATTAATACTAATTTATTATAGTTTTTAAACGCAGTCGTATGTTTAGATCTATGGTAAATAATTGGAGGTTAGAAAAAAGTACGATGTTATTATAAAAATTAATAAACAGAAAGAGGGTTGCGGTAGAAAACTATTTTAGTGGTTGAAATTTTACTTTCTATTAATGACTTTCACTATAAGTATTATTTTTTATTATACTCTTAATTAATATGACTAATAATATATTATTTTTATAAAATATTTTATTTACTAAATTTATTTTATTTATATTTTTTATTTTATTATTTGTAATTTTAAATTTATATGATTAATACTATATTTTTTAATTATTTATACAACAATTAATAGTTTATTAAATCAACCAACTTTTTAGTCATTTTATCTCTTTTTAGCACCTATAACTATACTTATCAAAAACCTATTTTCATGTTTCAACAATTACCAAAAACAATAATCTAAAATACATAAATACTTATTAAGAATAAATACTTATCATTTTAATAGGTTGATTTTAACAAAATTTCAATTGTCACTAATCAATAAAACCAAGCCTTAGCCTAAGGCCAAACTTAAACTATATAAGAATGGCAATAGGAAGCAGTGAACCTGACTTGAAAGTTCTTTTAAGCTCAAGCGTAGATCGACGCTCAATCAAGTCTAGGAAGCTTGGCTCTTGCTCAAGCCTAATCAAGATACAGGCAAAAGCTCAAGTAGACTTGAGCAACTTAGATTAAGCTTAGGCTTAATTGAGATTTAAATAGACCTAATTGTGCCAGTTAAGTATAAGAAAGTTAAGTTATGTTGTTGTTCAAGTTTTTGTTGCAGGGTTGAGCTAGAGATGTAAATGGCTCGAGTTGGGTGACCTATAGCCGAATGGGCTATTGGAGGTCTGACCCGGCCCAATCTTATATTTTTTAAAAATTAAAAATGACGTTTTTTTTAAGTTTCGTTCGAGTCACAGGACAAATCAGTTGTTTACAAAACTATTATTAATAAATTACTATTATTATTAAACGACAAATTTTTTATTTTATTAAATGTTTAATTTCTGATAGTGATAATCACTAATACTACAAACAAGAAGTGGTTACCCGTAACATTTTTATAATGTCCGTTTGTATAGTTAAATGAATCCCATCAATTTTTAAGGTAGAAGACAGCTTCCTCCATAGTGATCTGCAGATGGACAAAACAGGTTTTGCTGAGTTTCTTAGTCTGCCAACCAATCCATCTCTTCTTCTTTCTCTTGTTCTTCTTCTGTTACCGCTTATCCTTATCCAATTCAGAAACATTCTATCTCCATCTCCCAAAAGTCAGCATCTTCCACCTGGTCCAAGGCCATGGCCGATCATAGGAAACATTCTCCAAATGGGGAAAAAGCCTCATGTTTCATTGGCAAACCTTGCCAAAGTTCATGGCCCTTTAATTTCACTAAGGCTCGGAACCCAACTTCTTGTCGTTGGATCTTCTCCACTGGCTGCAAAGGAAATTCTCAAAACTCAGGATCGTTTGCTTTCTGGTAGAAAAATATCAAAAGGGTCTCTTTATGAAATTGATGTTCTTGATCGGATGGCGATTGTTTGGAACAGTAAATGTACCGATGAGTGGAAGTACTTACGAGCTCTTTGTAGAACTGAACTGTTCTCTGCAAAAGCAATCGAGTCACAAGCCATATTGAGAGAGAAGAAGGTTGCAGAAATGGTTGAATTCTTGGGAGTAAGAGAAGGGAAAGTTGTTAACATTGGAGAGGCAGTGTTTGCAACTGTTTTTAACATACTAGGTAACCTTTTTTTCTTTAGGGATGTCATGAGTATCGAAGACGAAGGTTTAGGCCATGGACTGAAATGCCTTGTGTGGAACATGATGGAGATAGGGGCTACTCCATATCTGCCTGATTATTTTCCAATATGGGATCTTCAGGGTCTGAAAAGAAAAATGTTGCAATTGATCAAAGAAATGTTTGCGACATGGGAAACAGACATCAAGGAAAGAAGAGAGAGCCAAGTCCGGGAATCTTCGAAAGCTAATTTCTTGGATGTTTTTATTGCTAATGGATTCGATGACCAGAAGATCAATTGGTTGTTTCTTGTAAGCAAAGCATAGTCCCTTACCTTCCTCTCTCAATGCACTTTAATCTACATGCATATGTTGTGTTATTGATTATTGAAAACTCTCCAGGAACTGTTCACAGCAGGAACTGATACAACTGCGGTAACAGTAGAGTGGGCAATGGCGGAGCTGATCAAGAACAAGGAAGCCATGAACAAAGTTCGTCAAGAGCTAAGAGAATTCAACCAAAACCCCATAAAGGAATCTCAAGTAGGTCAACTTCAATATTTAAATGCATGCGTGAAGGAAACTCTAAGGCTGCACCCTCCAGTGCCATTTCTCATTCCTCGATGTGCTGCCGAGACCTGCAAGGTCATGGACTACACAGTTCCCAAGAACTCTCAAGTAATAGTAAATGTTTGGGCAATCGGGCGAGATCCTTCTGTATGGGAAAATCCGTTATCTTTTAAACCTGAGAGATTCGTTGAAACAAGTTTGGACTTTAAGCGTCAAAACTTTGAATTGCTACCTTTTGGAGGAGGAAGAAGAATTTGTCCAGGGCTACCTATGGCTGCGAGGCAAGTTCCTTTGATTTTAGCCACCTTGATCCAGTCATTTGATTGGTCTCTTCCAAACGGTGAGGATCCTCAAGATTTGGATATGAATGATAAGTTCGGTATAACATTACAGAAACAACAACCCTTACTTCTTGTTCCTAAACGAATTTAAGCTGAAGAAGAAAGTGCATTGAAGTTCTCGTCTTTTTCTTTATTTTGTTGCCTGGATCCTGGAAATCTCTGCCTTGCCTCTACCATGTAATTTCTTAGTTTCTAGCTATTTTAAAAAAAATATTTGTGTGCTAATTGTAAATTACTATATTTTGATACTGATATATTTTATTTAGTCTATAATAACTAAATATATAATATACCGTATCATTCCAATTATTAATTGACAAGAACGAACATAATTAAATTTAAAAAAGTACACAATAATTTTATACTCTATGTATTATAATTAGAATATTAGACAACAAAATTATTAAACTATACATTATAATTATATACAGATAAGTTGAGTCAAATTACGTTAATATTCTTAATATTTAGATGGTCATAATACGTTGTTATAAGTCAATTTTAATCAATAATTATAAATTAAAAATTAAAAAATAAAGAAACTCTATTTGTTTTTCTATTAATAAGAAAAAGGCACAAGGACACTAGCATTCATGTCCTTTCCTTTCAAATAGTTGGGTTTTTTTCCCTATTCTATAGATACTAGAATACGAAGAGTTAGAACTTAAAAAAAGACCAATTGCGTAGCTCAGACGTGCAGGGTTATAGGCACGACCCCTCATCCTAGGAAGGGCATTATCTTGAGAATAGCAGAGTAATACCGCACAAATTTGCAGTAATAATGTCTTGTTAATTTAATTCGTTATATTATTATATAATTTTAATGTATAAGTAAAAATAAGAAATTTAAAAATACATAGTTAAGTTATAAGTAAAATTTAAAATTTTGTAATTAAATTTATAAATATTTAAAATCTGTATTTATTTATATTATTATATAATTTTAATGTATAATAAACACGGAAAAGTTTCAAATTGATAAATAAATTATAAATAATTTAAATAAAAGTTACAATATAATAAATGAATAAGTAAAGTTAGGAAGTAAAAATTTGGCACAAAAATTTAAAAAATTAAGCTAATGTATAGTATATTGTGTATGTTATAAATGTATAAAAAGATATAAATTAAATAAGAAAACTTAAATATAATAAGTTTTAAATAAATAAATATTGTGTAATTTAACTGTTGAAGTATTTATAAAAATGTTTATTTTGTTATGATCATTTCGTGATAAATAAATGATGAAATTTATCTTATATATCAACAATTGATAAAGGTTTATATCACATTTCTTCCAAAATTTTTAGCATTACGTCGCACTCGTTACTATTTGAACTATTTATAAAAAAATAGATCACAATATTTCTTAAATTATTTTATTTTTTTATCATAAATATTAACCTTTTTAATGATAACTAAATTATTCAAATGATTAGAAAATGAATATAATTTTTAACCTTTTAATAACATTTTTAATATTTATATTTACTTTCTATATTTTATCTATTTATAGTAAATACATTATACTTTATATTTCCCACTTTTTAGAATTTTTTCATTTCAAAATTTTACAACGTAATTTTAATAATTCAGTTTTAATATTGTAACTTATATATTTGAAATATTTATATTCTATGCAATTTACATTTATACATTAAATAATATAACATGTTTGGACTTTTTTATTATCTTAATTAACTTAAATATTTAATTGATTACAACAAATTTTAAATTGTTTACGATGATGAAATTTAATATTCGTTAAATTAATAATTATTGTTATTAATTTTCAAGTTACTATTTCCAGGATAATATTATTATCAAAATTTTTTAATTGTAATCATTTTCATTGTTACATTTATTTGTAACAAAAATTTAATAATAAATATAAATATTATTATAATAATAATAATTTTGATATTATTAACTTAATAATAATATTAATACTAATTATAGCGACTTCCATGTAAAACAAGCATTATTATTATTATTATTATTATTGTTGTTGTTGTTGTTGTAATTATTAATTTCTTTTACATAATTAATATTATTTATTTATTATTAATATTCTATTCGTTATTATTATTAAGGAATATATTAATTTTGTTTCTAATTTTATAGAATATTTTTTTCATCATTCTTTAAATTATTAATCTTATTAACTTATTATTGTTAATGAAATAATGAAATATAAAGAAAAAGAAGAAGTGGGAAAAGTTACGTCATACCCGTGACTTTTTCCACTTCTTTTAAGAATAACAAAATTTTAATAATAAATACATTATTGTTAATATTATTATTATTATTCTCATGATAATAATAATAATAATTATTATTATTATTTGTTACGGACGTGACTAAAATTTGTCACGCCTGTGACGTTTGCATTTCTGAAATTTTGTTTTAACTTCTACTGTTTTACTTATATAATTTTATCCTTATTATTTTTAAGAACAAAATTAACAAGTACTACATAATCTTGTTTGTTGTGAAATTTAAAAAGATTCAATACTACACAATTTTATCTTTTAATAATTAAATTATGAGAATAATTGAAGAAAATAAAAACAATTAATAACAATATAATTTATAATATTAATAAGGAATATAAAATTAGCAATAATAATAATTGTAAAATAATTTATTAATTATTTAATAATAATAA
>JANZXR010000006.1:37164122-37268225 GCA_027575705.1 Erythroxylum echinodendron
TTAATAGGATAATATTATTATTAAAATTTTTTAATTGTAATCATTTTTATTGTTACATTTATTTGTAACAAAAATTTCATAAAAAATAAAATAATAATAATAATAATAATAATAATAATAATAATAATAATAATAATAATAATAATTTTAATTTTAATTTTATTAATTTAATAATAATCTTAATATTAATAATAGCTAGGTTTAAGGAAAGCTTTATGTGTGTGTGATGAAATGAAATATGTGTGTTTTTAGGGAACCGGAAATATAGACAGTAAGAGCGAGAAGAAGAACAAGCTTGACTCTTGAAAATTTCAAGCGAAATAGGTGGGTAATATATTTATAATTTGTGATGATAAACTACATTAATTATGTGTATGCATGATGAGTATGTTGTTTTATTTATTGTAAATATGGGAAAGATATTTCGTGAATATATATTGTGTTGCATTGTGAAAATTTAATGACTTTGTGTGAATGAAAATCTGATCCTAAAAATTTTTGACCTCAGAATATAGTGCAATAGCTACCTAGGTGTACCCCTCTCCCTCATGAAACTAATAAGAATAGGGGTCGGAAAGGATTGCATTTCGCAGTATCTTTGTACCAAGAATCAATCTTATTTACTAAGTTAATAAATGCATTGAGGCTGCCGCCGTCGTGCATAGCCATCATTTAATGCAGCGCAACCTACTCTTCAAAACTTGGAGCTATTCTTTACGTATCTATAGGAAAAGTCATCATTTAATGTGTTTGGCTTTATAATCTTCACTTACTACCTATCATTTAATGCAGCACAATTCTTTAAGTAATAGTCACCTGTTTTTCTTTTATCTGCATAGGACCTACTCTTTACGTGTCTCTAGGAAAAATATCTAAATCTCATATCAGTAATATTTATATGTTATTATATTTATAAATTTCATCTAATAATTTGTCAGGGATGAGAACTTTAAAAGATTTAAAGAAAAAACTGTGATTTAGTAGTTTATACGTACGAATCTTAACATTTGAGGAGATGTTTATCGAGATTATGATATTCTCTTTAGGCGGCGTGAAGTTATCATATCCTCTCTGACTTGCTGCGTCAGATTATCATATTACTTAAAGCTCCTATATTTTTAAAACTTTTGTATCTTTTAAATACTGCCGAAGGAAATACGTCATCATTGCCTCATTTCAACTGAGAAGGTGTCAACTATTTTATTATTTGATGTCATTAACCCTATTAAATGAATAAAGGGTGTGCGGGATTGGCATATAACAATAGCAATTATTTAATTTGATTAAGTAGTTACTTAAATGAATGAAGACATCGAGATATCTAGTAGAATCGTGAACGCTGTTTTCTTTTCCCATTATAGATCTCACTTTTAATAGAGCTATTAGTAAATTTTAAAATTTTTTCTTATTTACCATTTATATTAAAAATTTATAATTTTTTACTTTTCTTATTTACAGCAATAAAATGATAATTTTCTTTTTAATATTTAAATTATCAACTCTTATATAAATTTTTTAAACTTTCTTTTACTTGCCTTTTTTATAGCGATAAAAATAATTAATAAGGAATAGTTAATAATTAATAATATTTTGTAAGTAATAATAACATAATTAACAAATAAATAATAAAACCTAAAATGTTTAGTTTTGTAGATATTCAAGATTTAGAAAAGGCATGCTCTAGAATAAGAGAACACGAGTCACGTAACATGGGAAATGAAGTTATGAGTTATTACAGATGGATAAAGCAGACATTAAAGTCGGTAATAAGTAAGGTGGACTTCTCTTCTCCTCTTAAAAATAATTTTATTAAACCCAAATAATGTAATTTAAAAATTAGATCCATTGCTAAAATTAATTACAGGTTTATTAATAATGTGCAATTAGAAGTTTATTTATAAAAGAGAGCGGATTGAGTTAAAAATATATCTAACCTAAAAATATTAACTAAATTGAATTCATTAAAGAGGAGATTGAGTTTGAAAATATATCTAACCTAAAAATATTAACTAAATTGAATTCATTAAGAATTATTAATAAATTTAAAGTTTGACCTTTCAAGTCTTTTTTTTCCTTACAACTTTTAGATTAAAATATATTAATTCATATAAAACTGTTGGAATTTAAATTAAGTGGGCGCAAATCAAAAGAGCCAATTAGCCTACAGCCTGCTTTAATTTTTTTCAAGTTCCAAACATGCACCAGCTAAATTTTGGTGGCTCAATAGGAAAATCATCACATATAAAGTAGCTAAGATTTTACCTAGGCTTGTTAGGTCTGACGTTAATACTGTACTCTCGTAATGCGGAAAGATCTTTGAGTAACAGTGTTTAAGATAATTCGTGGCTTCTATTATCGAGAAAAGGTCAAGGAAAGCTCAATAAGTTGAAATGATAGGAATACATAAAAAAACACGTGTCTTTATCAATCCAAAGCTCGATAACGACAAGCTGAAGATAAGGCATTTAAGGTTAGAAGGGAAGCAGCTCGTAACTTTTCTCTTTTTTATTGCTTTGTTGATTTATAGTCTCATGGTCCATTAGTTTTGAAATTTTTCAAAACAATACTTGAATTAAGAGTGGAAAAGAACAAGAAGTGCCAAAGAATTAAAGAGGCATCAGCGTGGACGTTGCATTGATCGGTCTTATTAGAGTCTTCACAACGCTAAACTAATTAAGCCTCTAAATAATGTAATGATGGTTTATATAGAAAAAAATAGTCAAGAAGTACTAAAATTGATAACAATGAAGTCGTCAAAGAGTAAAAAAAAGTCTATTTTATAACCTAACCATCTATCAAAGAGAAATTTATTTGGAAGGCCCTCTCTAACAATATAATAAAAAATCTCAAGAAAAGTAAAGAGTATGTGGACACACACAAACCAAAACTCATAATAAACTTACAAAAGCCAAAAGAAAAAGCTAATAATGTTCCCACAAAAAGACTTCGAAGAGTTAGAACTTAAGTAAAAAAAAGACCGATTGCGTTGCTCAGACGTGCAGGGTTATAGGCACGACCCCTCATCCTAGGAAGAGCATTATCTTGAGACTAGCTGCTCTTAACTATAGTTAGATTCAAGGTTTACTTATAGTAAAATGCGTTGTGAATTGGAAGTCACTTTCAAGAAGAATATAAACAAGAAGTGGTTGCCTGGATTGAAAATGACAATTGTTTATAATTTCCATTTGTATGCATACATGAATCCCATCCATTTTTTAAGGTACAGAACAACTTCTGCAGAATCCTCCATAGTGATTTGCAGATGGACAAACAGGTTCTTCAGAGTTTCTTTAGTCTTGAAACCGCTCGATTTCTTGTTCTTCCTCTTGCTCTTGTTCTGCTACCTCTGATCTTTACACAATTCAGAAACATTTTATCGCCATCTCCCAAAACAGAGCTTCTTCCACCAGGTCCAAGACCATGGCCGATCATAGGAAACATTCACCAGATGGGGAAAAAGCCTCACGTTTCGTTGGCAAATCTGGCAAGAGTTCACGGCCCTTTGATTTCACTAAGACTCGGAGCACAGCTCCTTGTTGTTGCATCTTCTCCGATGGCAGCAACTGAGATTCTCAAAACCCATGATCGTTTGTTTTCTGGCAGAAAGTTACCAAAAGCCACTCCTTGCGATCCCGAAGTTCTTGATCGGGTGGCGATTGTTTGGACCACTGCGTGCACCGATCAATGGAAGTACATACGAGCCCTTTGCAGGACTGAACTGTTCTCTGCCAAAGCAATCGAATCACAAGCCATCTTGAGAGAGAAGAAGGTGACAGAGATGGTTGAGGTCTTGGGAGCTAGGGAAGGAGATATTGTTAACATTGGAGAAGTAGTTTTTGCTACTGTCTTCAACATACTAGGTAATATTTTCTTCTCGAGGGACGTCATTAGTTACGAAGAAGAAGGTGTAGGAACTGGATTGAAACGCCTGGTGTGGAAAATGATGGAGTTGGGAGCTAGTCCAAATATTTCAGATTTTTATCCTATGCTTGCTCGTTGTGATCTTCAAGGTCTGAAATGGAAGCTCCGGAGATGTGTCCATCAAATGTTCAAGACATGGGAATCAGACATTAAACGAAGAAGAGAAACCCAAGTCCAGGACTCCAGGAAAGTTGACTTCTTGGATGTTTTTATTGCTAACGGATTTGATGATCAAAAGATCAACTGGTTGCTTTTTGTGAGTAAACAGCTCAACCTTTTTTTCAGTTCTTTGTAGTTTTTTGATCATCTGTTTCTGCCATTGACGTACTTTACAGGAACTATTCCTTGCAGGAACAGACACAACTAGTTCAACAGTCGAGTGGGCAATGGCTGAACTGATAAAGAACAAAGATGCCATGAAGAGAGTACGCCAAGAACTAAGAACAGAAATCAACGAGGACCCATTAAAGGAAACTCATGTCTCTCAACTTCCATATCTAAATGCATGCGTGAAGGAGACATTAAGGTTGCACCCTCCTGCGCCATTTCTCATCCCACGCTGTGCAGCTGAGACTTGCGAGGTTATGAATCACACCATTCCAAAGAACTCTCAGGTGATAGTAAATGTTTGGGCAATTGGACGCGATCCTACGGTGTGGGACGATCCATTATCGTTCAGACCGGAAAGATTTCTTGGGACAAGTTTGGACATCAAAGGTCAGAATTTTGAGCTTCTACCTTTTGGAGGAGGAAGAAGAATCTGCCCAGGACTACCTATGGCTGCGAGACAAGTTCCTTTGATTTTAGCCTCCTTGATTCAGTCCTTTGATTGGTCTCTTCCAAATGGTGAAGATCCTGCAAATTTGAACATGTACGATAAGTTTGGAATGACGTTACAGAAGCAGCAACCTTTGCTCCTTGTGCCTAAACGACTCCATTTCCGTAATCTGCTTTGAGGTTTTAGTTCTTCTGGTTGTCGGACTATCTAATTTGCCATACAATTTCTTTTTTTTTTTTTCTTTTTGAGAACGGAATAACTTACGGTCTCGATCTATTGGATAAGTACTGAATAAATTTTTGAATTGACACAATTATTTATAAATCATGCTAACTAAATATTTTATATTAAATAATTCTTATATAATTGACTCGATCGAAAAAATATAAATAGAAAAATTCGAATATAAGACTTTTGAATCTTATACTTTATACTCTGCTAACTCAAACACTCTAAAAGTCAATTTGCTATACGATGTTCTTTAGTAGATCTTCATTTATAAATTTACCATAAATTTGTATTATTTTTGTGACAGATAATAGTAATACTTTTTTATAAAATAACATGGGTAATTTCTTCGTAAATACTCTAATATTAAAATAATATTTTAAAAAATATTTTAGAATAAATTAATTAATTTTTATTTAATAATTATTTTTAATTAAATTTTAAATTTTTTGATAAACAACAACAACTTTTTTGTAAATTTTTTAAATTTTATTAATTACGTAATTAATTTTATGACATATCAAATATTTTAAGCCGCAAGCTTCTTATCCCATCACTTAAGTTTTGTTTTTACCGGGGGAAAGAGTTTGTCTTGAACTCGTTGGCCGCCACGGTTGACATGGAAGCTCACATGATTTCAGATGGACTTTAAGCTTCTTACGTAATTGAATTTCATTTCATCTTATTTCATGTCATCTCTTAAAAGAGACTTTTAATCTTGTCTGGTCCACTGTCAAGCTGGCCTATTTGATGACCTCACCTTTTGCACTGAGATACTTTTTTCAGTCTGCGCGAAATTGGCAATTCACCTCCATTTGTTGTTACTTGTTAGTGACATTTTGGCTCGGATGACAGTGACTGACCTGCCGTGATGTCAACAAATTTAAATGTAAGAGTTCTTGATTTCAGGTCATAAAAAAAAAGAAGAGAGGAAGAATTTTTTTTTTAATGATCCTCTAACTTTTCGACATACTCTTTGATTAGATTAATTACGGACGTCTTATTTTTAACAACAGTGTAAAAATTGGAACTACTAAAAAATTTGATACTGAACAAGATTAGTGATCAATTAACAGCTGACCAATATTACTTTATGTAAAAAGAATTTTTCAATATTTCAATTTAATCTTAGAATTTTTTAAGATTACAGTTATGACATATATTTAATCGATAGTTTAGTTATTAATTCGATACCAATCAGTATCGAAATTCAATATAGTACGAATTTTTGGTAGTATCGACTCATATGGTATGGCATTCAAATTATTGGAAATCAAGCTCATCGAACACGGTTTGATTTGAAGTTTAAAATTTTCAAATAAATTTAAACTTTAAATAAAATTAATTAATTAAACTTGACCTAGGCTAGATTAAGCTTCACTCGAGTTGAATCTAAGTATGAGCATAAACTTTCAAGCCTAGCCCCGAGTCTCGTAGACTTCGTGTCTTAAGGCCCCTCAGATCTTCTGTCCCATTTATCCTGTCCCTACTCTGTCCCATAGCATCTCAACCATCCATTTATGTGGGCCCCACAAAAATCGATGGTTGAGATGCTATAGGACAGGGTAGGGACAGGGTAAATAGGACAGAGGATCAACCCCCGTCTTAAGGGCCTTCATTTAGTCTTCTAGTAATGTTTTCCTCCCACAAACGTGGGCCTTCGAGCCTCAACAATTTCGCAAGCACCTCAGATTCTGAGTACTCAAAATTGCCTTAATAGTGCTCTCCTTTATTTTTCTAAATTGTTGCACAAATTTAGTCATGTTAATAGGTCAGGACAGGTTCAAGTTGCCTGTGATTTAGCCCAGCCTGATCCTGAGCTATGATAACCAACCGGCCGAAATAAATCGGTCTGTTACTCAACTTATGACCCGACAAATTACAAACAAGTCGAATCAGGCTCATTTTAATATCTTTATGCAAATTTGTCTTTTAAAAGTAACCCTATTTATGATATACATGTTCCAATAAAATACACAGTATGTAATAACAATAATAATAATAGCAACACTCAATTATAAATTCTACTAATATGAAAAAGTCGAGCAGTACTACATAAACTTACTCCCAATCAGTAGAAAAAATAAACAGAATATAACTTAAAATACTATTAGTTTTTTTCATGATCCAAGGTAAAATTATTTATTAAAATTCAATTAATAATAGCTTTTTTCACGAACATCGAGTAAAAACAATAAGAACTAACAAGTTGCTGCATTTAGAAATCCATAATCCTCAGTTTACTTAGCACCAACTTCGAGTTTTCCAGTTAAATGACAGCGATGACATAACTGGATCTATTGCCATTTTTAGAAGCTTTTGACCATCTTAATGATCCTAACGCGTGGAAAGTTGAAAGCGCTATGACCGTCGAACCGTTTAAACTATCTATCATCTCTAGAATAGCTCAACAATGTAGTGCATTCCAAAATTGAACAATGTAAGATCTCTCACCCCTTTATATATACAATGCACAACGTGAGGTTAATTGGAAAATGGAGCAAGAGGATATTGGAGATGGTGCTCCACGCATAAGTGATTCATGTTCATCAACTTAAACTCGGAATTACGAGTGTTTGACCAAAACAAAGTCTAAATTATTAGGTATGTCCATTAAATTAACAAATTAATTAGCAATTTAGAACTAACGTTTCTTATTTTTTTGTTTCTTACAAAAATGACGAAAATAATCTTTTTGTAAAAATATAAAAATTAAATTCCGTACACCGATAACCCTTTTCAAATTTTCACATAACGGAAAGCTTTGGATTATATAATTATTTTAGATGGGATATTATATATGAAATTGGCATTATTATAAAAAATCTGTTAATTCAATCGAATCACTAGTTCTACCATCCCTAATCAGGCTCTTTTTTTTTTCTAACATGCTAATTGGAATTTAATTGTCCCAACTTGTCAATTAAAAACTGGCGTCACATTCATCAAACATAATAAAATTATATATTGTTTCGTCGCGTTGACGTTTGGTAGTTCCAAGTTTTTTATTTTTTAATCTTTCGTACTGTACTTAATGAGTTAATTAAACCAGGTAAATTCCTGTAATATCCAAATCCGAAATTGAGGCTGTGATTAATGCTGCGGTGCAGTAGTAATAAATATTTATTCAACGTAATTTTTTAATATAATCACATGTTTAGATCTGCAGTTAATAATTGAAGGTTGGAGAAAAGTGTGGTATCACCGCAGAAATCAATAAGCAGAAAGAGGGATGCGGTAAGAAACTACTTATGCGATAATAATTTTACTTTCCATTAATAACCTTCATTACAAGTATTATTTTCTATTATACTCTTAATTAGTATGACTAATAATATTTTTATGAAATATTTTATTTACTAAATTTATTTTATTTATATTTTAAATTTATTTAACTAATAATATATTTTTAATTATTTATATAACAATTAATAGTCAATTAAATCAATAATTTTTTAGTCATTTTATCTCTTTTCAGCAACCGCAACTACAACTGTATTTATCAAATACCTATTTACGTTTCAACAATTACCAAAATAACAATCTCAAACACTTATTATTTTAGTAGGTTAATTTCATTAAATTGTCTAAGTACGAGTGCTCTCCCAAATCAAGTCCCATCCTAACTAATTTGGGGTCATACCATATTGGGAAGATAAAGGAGGCATATCGATGCATGGTTAAACGCATGATAACCAGAATAGGAATCCAAAATAATCTATAGCTGTCTATCACTGACGGGAACAATACAAGAAATCGTGCATTGCCATTTTTAATACGCGCTGCTGCTCGTAAATACCTAATTAATTAGCAAACACTCCCCCAAATCGCACTTGCCACCATTCTTGTTTAAGCATTTAATGGCTTCTTTTTGTAACTATTCCAATATTAGACTTTTTGACCTTTTTTATTCTATGTACTAAGAACTTGTTCGTCTTCAACTCTTCTCTGCACTATAATAAATATTCATATTTCTGAAGGCAAGCAAGAGATCAGACTTGTACTTATTGATCAACTCTCCTAACCAGCACATCCATGGCTGGTTTCACACAATACCATTCCACATCCAAGCACCAAAAGCCTCAGACAACCTCACTCTTCTTCTTCAAAACCACCAACCTTTGTTCCTTAGCTTTGACTCTCTTTCTCTGTACCTTCTCTTACTTGTTCGGAGCCTGGCAACACGGCGGTGTCAGCCTCCGGACAAGCACCAAAACCGCTACAGACACATTCTCAATCCCTTGTAACCCCACCAAAGACACATCCGGAACAGAGAAACTCGAGAAACCCCTCGACTTCTCGTCCCACCACGTCGCCGACGATGAAACCGCTGTGTTGTCGTCGTTAGAGTCGAAAACCTACCTTCCATGCAACGTGAGCTTAAGCGAGTACACCCCATGTGAGGACGAGAAAAGATCACTCAAATTTAACCGACGTCGCTTGATATACAGAGAACGACACTGCCCGACAAAAGATGAGGTTCTGAAGTGCCGTATTCCGGCTCCGTACGGGTACAAAAATCCTTTCCCTTGGCCGAGAAGCAGAGACTACGCTTGGTACGCCAACGTGCCACACAAACATTTAACGGTAGAGAAGGCGGTTCAGAATTGGATCAGGTACGAGGGTGAACGGTTCAGATTTCCCGGTGGCGGAACTATGTTCCCGAACGGCGCTGACGCGTATATCGACGATATTGGAAAGTTGATAAATCTCAAAGATGGGTCCATTAGAACCGCGGTTGATACTGGCTGTGGGGTAAGACTATACGTTCTTAATTACTTTATTACCATATTTATCTGTCTTCTTAATTACTTTATTACCGTATTTATCTATGTTCTTAATTATGATTTGTGATCTCTAAAATATATTTGACGCGTCTTGTTAATGACCTATGTGCTTAATTTGATATTTATTTTTTTATTTATTTTCTTGGATTATATGCAACAATGAATCTTTCAAGATGAGACTCTGAAAGATAATGCTGAAATTTACGCAGGTGGCAAGCTGGGGAGCATATCTTCTGTCACGAAACATCCTGACAATGTCGTTTGCGCCAAGAGACACGCATGAAGCTCAGGTCCAATTCGCACTAGAACGTGGAGTTCCCGCTATGATAGGAGTTATAGCCTCCAAGAGACTTCCATATCCGTCCAGAGCATTCGACATGGCTCATTGCTCTCGGTGCCTGATTCCCTGGGCCGAGTCAGGTACATTTATGTGTTTATTCTGATGAAAACTGTTACATTATCAGAAGCTAGAACATGACTGATATCAAATCTATTGCTCTAATTGAGAGTAGATGGGCAATACTTGATTGAAGTGGATAGAATTCTACGGCCTGGTGGGTATTGGATTCTGTCAGGTCCTCCGATCCGTTGGAGAAAATACTGGAAAGGTTGGGAGAGAACGAAGGAGGACTTGAGTGATGAGCAAACTAGAATCGAGAATGTGGCTAAGAGTTTGTGTTGGAAGAAGTTTGCAGAGAAAGATGATATTGCTATTTGGCAAAAGCCTGTTAATCACATGAATTGTAAAGTTAACAGGAAGATTACACGGAACCCACCTCTCTGCGATGCTCCTCAGGATCCTGACAAAGCTTGGTAAGTTCAAATTTTCATTCCTGATGAAGTTATTTGAGTTACCGAGTCCAAGTAAAATTTTCAGGTACACAAAGCTGGAGACATGCTTGATGAATTTGCCTGAAGTCTCAAGCAATCAAGAAGTTGCCGGCGGAGAGTTGGCCAAGTGGCCTGAGAGACTGAATGCTATTCCACCAAGAATCAGGAGAGGAACAGTAGAGGGAGTGAAAGCTGAAGATTTCCAGAAAGATACACAACTCTGGAACAGGAGACTGTCTTATTACAAAACAGTGAACAACCAGTTAGGACAACCTGGAAGGTATCGAAACCTTTTGGACATGAACGCTTACTTGGGTGGATTCTCTGCAGCTCTTGTTAACGACACGGTCTGGGTGATGAACATTGTTCCTGTCCAAGCCAAACTTAACACACTTGGAGCAATTTATGAACGAGGATTGATTGGAACTTATCAGGATTGGTAAAACCTGAAATCAAATTCACTTTGTTGGTAATAACTATCCTGGGTTCTTACAAAAACTTTGTTTTGTTTTCGATTCTTTAATCTCAGGTGCGAAGCAATGTCTACTTACCCAAGAACTTACGATCTGATTCATGCTGCTTCAGTCTTCAGCCTGTACGAGGGCAGGTAACTAAAAAATCTCATATCATACACTAAGAACCATTACATAAACTAGAGAAATGTTACGAAACATGATGTGAATTTGCAATGACTTGTTACAGATGTGAAATGGAAGATATTCTGTTAGAGATGGATAGGATTTTGAGGCCTGAAGGAGGTGTGATCATCAGAGAAGATGTTGATTTGTTGGTGAAGATCAAGAGAGTAACAGATGGATTGAACTGGGAGAGTCAGATTGTTGATCATGAAGATGGACCTCTTGTGAGGGAGAAGTTGCTCTTTGCAGTGAAGTCCTATTGGACAGCCCCTGCTGGATCCGATCAATACGGGATTAATACATCTTAGGAAACCTTTTCCTTTTATATATAGATTGATCGCTTATAATCTATATGAATATGATGTTTCTTTTTTTTTTTCCCCACCTTATTTGTTCATTGTTCTTGATCATGATGATTCTTTCTTAGGTTAGTGAAAGGCAATCAATGTAGCTTGAAGCCAATCTCTGCCTAGCGAGAATCCTTACAAATGTTTAAATTTTTTTCCGAAATTTTAAATTAAAATTAAAATTTTCTTTTAAGTTCTAGTCAAGCATTAGCTCCAACCCATTAACAAGTTGAACTCCATGTTTGCATATTTTTATTAGATATTATCATACAATCGTGTAATTTTATCTTTTTAACTATCTAAAGCACTTCAACACTTCCTTGATGATAAACCAAATTTGGGATTAGGTGATTCACGTAACCAGTCAATGACATCCACTGAGCCACCATCTATAAATTGAGCCAAATCTGCAGGAGAATGAAACAGAGAACAAAACAAACAACAAGAAGAGAATCGTCCCAGATCAGAAATGGCAGCTCTCACGTCCCCTATCTCTCCAACCTTGAAAAGTACTTCACTGTTGCTTCTCTTGGTCATTGCACTTCCCTTGCAGACTCAACTTGCTGGTGCTCAGGAATGCTCAACTCAGCTTAACAACCTCAACGTATGTGCACCATTTTTGGTGCCTGGAACATCCAACCCCAATCCCAGTCCTGATTGCTGTAATGCTCTCCAGGCAGTTCCTCAGGACTGTTTCTGCAGCACCATCCAGATTGCCACTCGTCTTCCATCTCAGTGCAACATTCCACCGCTTAATTGTCCTACGGTAAGCAACTTATCTGCAATATTTTTTAATCCTAAACAAGGGTAAGGTTTCTTTGCATCAATGGTGGTCATCCTGAATCCAAAAAATGGATCCAACACTTCACTTGTTTTTGCAGACGTAAATGGAAGACACAGTAGAGGAGTGACCACCAGTGAATAATACCGGAGCATCATGCTCTTGAAGGGAACATGTTCGAGCTCTAAACAGTAGTTCTTTGTTATCAATTTCTTTTTCTTAGTTTCCTTCTTCAAATGTAACCCTATCTACAACCAAGCTGAAGCTCCTCAAGAATAAAATTACATTACTTCTGGTTAGAACTTATACTGAAATTTCACTTTCAACCCCTGAATCCTATAAATAATGCAAGAAGCAACAGTTAACCTGGTAATTAGCTGGGAAAGACCTTATTAATGGAAGGAAATCATCATCATCATCATCAACCTGAAACCTTATACATATTGAAGATAAGAACCTGGATAATGCTGAAACTTTACCACTACAGGAGGACATGGAATTTGATCTCCAAAATCCATTTTCTTCGTATCTGCTACATGATCACATGTAGAGTTTCAGAAACATGCAATCTAAACATCAAAATCAAACAAGTACGAAACTTTCCCTTTCCCCATTCCTCTCCTATTCCCTTATGGTCTAATAGTTCATTTCCTTTCTCAAGATGGGCTCACTAATACCAAAACAAAATGGGCTTAGCAGCATTCAGATGGCTACTAATGAGATGAAGTGACCCAATCCCCATAAGCGAGGACAAATATGGCATTTAATGAAGGCTATCATGCATTCACGTTAGTTTTAGCAAATACAGATTATCTGAATAATTAAAACTCGCCGTCAGAAAGAACGGACATTATAGTTCCGTCAGCGCGTGGTACACCAACTTTACCAATGCGAGTGAGGCGGATTTCTCCAAATTCCTACACTTCTCATTCCTTAAAAGCTAAGCGCTTCCCTAAGTTCTCTGCTCACTCTAAAGACGTCTTTTATTGCACACAAAAGCTATGAGACATGGGCTTCTTCCGGCGAATTTTTGGCGCGAAGAAAGCCGGAACCTCGTCTCCGGCCAAGGAAAAGAGACGCTGGAGCTTCTCTAGATCTTCAAGCACCGCTGCTACGCACAAGGCCGAACCCTTCTCAAATCAGTTTGATGATAATTTGGACGCTAGCAAGCACGCCATAGCTGTCGCTGCGGCCGCGGCCACAGCCGCAGAGGCTGCACTCGCGGCGGCTCAAGCTGCTGCCGAGGTCGTGAGGTTGACCAGCGCTGCTGCTCCTGCGACTACTACCGCTAGTGGGAGTCGTCCTCGGAGAGTGGTGGAGCTGGCGGCGGTTATGATACAATCGGCTTTTCGTGGTTATTTGGTTAGTCTCATCATATATAGTCTAATTCATTTATTTAATTTTGTAATTTACGCTATTTTCCATTTTTCCTTATATTATAATTTAAAAAAATAGAATAGAATTTTCTTTTTTTGCTGAATATAATTTTTAAAATTTCTCTTGTTGGAGTTACTTTTTCGTATTCATACTATCCGATGTTGTCGTTTCATATTTTTTAAAGTATCTTTTGTACTTCCTTTTTTCCTTTTGATTTATTCTTACTTTTAAAAGATATTTATATGGTTATAATCAATTTATTTTATTACTTATTATTAAATATATGACATAAAAAGGGACTTTAAAACAGAACCGGAAGGATAAAGTTAAAAAAAGGGGGGGAAGAAAGGGTTAAGAATATGAGCGCCGACAGTTTAAGTTTGTTGGAGTGATATCACAATCATGACCCAAAGCGACCAGACCTTATTCTCTTGTACGGTTCTGTTGTCCAAAAGTCTTACCATTAATGAAATGAACATGTCATTTTCTTGGATTTAAGCATCTTTTTTAACATCTGTTCACACGTGTGTGATGTCGTGCTTTTCTCTTCCATGTGTATACGTGTTATTTTTAATTTTAAAATAATAAATTTTCGATAAAATAAATAACATATTTAATACTAAAATCGAATACTTGTCACATAAAGTCGGTGGTGTGTAGAGTTGTGTTGACTCGTAGTCAACCCTGGTGGTAAGGCTGTCTTCACTGGCTTCTGGTCATAATTGTCTTGCGGATTTCACACTGTTCTTACGTGTTCGTGAGTCTACAGAGTTCTCCAGAAGAGACAAGAAGCTCACAGGCTGTGAGTTAGGTGCTCACATGCATTGATTCTCACACTTTTAATATTTTATTAAAATAATTATGTATTAAAATAAATGTTACAAGTTTTTAGTTTTTTCTTATATTTTATTATTAATTTTAATGACGAGTGACCTTATTTTATACTCTTTTGGTGTTTACTTGTTGATACTAAAAGGCCAGGAGGGCTCTGAGAGCTCTGAAGGCGTTAGTGAAGCTTCAAGCACTAGTTAGGGGTCATATCGTGAGAAAGCAAACAGCAGATATGCTTAGACGCATGCAGACGTTGGTGAGAGTGCAGGCTCGAGCTCGTGCCACTCGTTCTTCCTTATCAGAATCTTGGCGTTCTCCTAGCAAGTCCTCCCGTTCTCATTACACCGTGAGCTCTCATTCTTATTAGTTTCTTAGTTGTTTTCTGTTCGCACATTTATTTACCCGAGTTGATCAGGAGTTTGCTAAATTCAATGCAGAGATGTGGATCGAGCTCAAACCTTGGGGACATCATCGGAAAAGCCGGGACAAAGTTTGGTTCAGATTGGTTAGAGCGGTGGATGGAAGAAAGTTTGTGGAACAATGATGAGCAGACTCCAGCGAGAAACCGATGTGCAGATGATCACAAGACTGACAAGATCCTGGAAGTAGATACTTGGAAGCCTCAGGTAAAAGCTCACGTCTTGGGTTCACATTATAATCATCAAAACTTCACGGTGCTCGAATCTCCATTAAAGATACCGCCAAGTTCTATTAAGCTTCCTGCAGAGAACAGTCCCCGACCACTTTCTGCCTCGTCTAGACCTGGAAGTAGTTGCAGAAGAAGTCCTTTCACACCCACAAAGAGCGAATGCATGTTCGGGCACTTCAATGGCTACTCAAGCTATCCAAACTACATGGCTAACACTGAATCTTATCGTGCTAAAGTTAGGTCGCAGAGTGCTCCGAGGCAGAGGCTATATAGTGCAAGTGGAAGATCTTTTCAAGGTTTTGGTGATGCAGATAGCTATTCAGAGACGAGTTTTGTTCAAAATACCAGCTTCAGGAGCCGAGGTTACGTAGCTTCTGGCCTTTTGCATAGACTAGGGAGTGTTTCCACTTTAAGATGACACAGCTGGCGTTTTTCTCACCATTCCTTTTCACTGTGTGGATGCTTAGTGTTGTAATTATTTGTCCATTGTCCGAAATTGTTCTTGATGAACCGAACCTCCTTCAGCCCTCTGTAAGTGTGTTCCAAACTGATGATCTAGTCAATTGTGTTCAAATGTTCTTACAAGTTACAACACTTGTAATGTATAGCATCAAACATATTTTGTTATGCTAATTTCGAATTTGATTGACCTGATTTTTCGTAACTAGTCTGATTTGAAATAATCTATCAAACAATAATTCAAATTAATCGGTTAATTTTGAATCTTAAACAAAGACTATTCTTCTGACTTGATTATGTGATCTTATGATCACAAATTAACGTATTTACATTTAAACAAACCAATTAATTTCAAATGGTATCCAATTCAAACTTCTTTATCATGCTTAAGAATCATTCATTCTTACATGGTAAAAGCCTAAGAGGACCGTTTGCTTACTTCTTAAACTTCTACAACAAATAATAGTTAAATAGAATATATTGAAATTGACGAAGCAAAAGGTGTCGTGGTGTAGTTGGTTATCACGTCAGTCTAACACACTGAAGGTCTCCGGTTC
The DNA here is from genome assembly GCA_027575705.1 of Erythroxylum echinodendron. Classification (NCBI taxonomy): domain Eukaryota; kingdom Viridiplantae; phylum Streptophyta; class Magnoliopsida; order Malpighiales; family Erythroxylaceae; genus Erythroxylum; species Erythroxylum echinodendron. The sequence continues at coordinate 37,180,307 of JANZXR010000006.1, forward strand.
GAGTCCGGGCGACGCCATTTTTGTTTTTCCCTTCTCTGTGCCGCCGTTTTGGGTTCAGTACACGTTCCAGGTACATTTTCGTCCCTTCATCGCTGTCTTTCATTTTCTCGGAAAAATTCTCCGAAAAGGACAGTGTCAGAACACCGTAGTATTTAGGGATTGGTTGAGATCTCAGTTGGATTTGAATCATTTGATGCATAGTACATAGTTGTTTGTTTTTGATTCCATGTTAAAGTGAGTTTCGGTATCATTTTCAAAAATTTTGTATGTTTTTGTGAAAGTTTTCTTTTTTTATTCACATAAAATGAATGGTGTTTAAGTCACCACTCGTTATTTGATGATGTTTTTGCTTTGAAATAAAAGTTTAATATTTAAAATTACTAAAAACTTGTAATTTATTAAAAAATATTGATCGCAATTTTCACATTGAAAAGTTTAAATTGTACAATTAAACATGATTATTAGAATAACAAAATACTTAGGACACGTTTGGAAGATAACGGATCAGTTAATATTTTGGCTGATTCAAGTATTTCAGTTATTTGACTTTTTAAACAACTGAAATACTTGTTTGGTAAGAACATAAAAAGTCCGCTGATTTAGAATTTGGAAAAGTTATACAATAGCACCGTTTCAAGTAGTTTTTTTCATTTTTAACAAGTGAAAAATTAATTATATCCCTTAGATAAACAAAGCTATATATTAATTAATTTTTACAAATCAAATTTATGTCTAACTACAAGCCCTAAGTTTTTCAGGCTTTTTAATTTTTAAAATTTTAATTTTTATAAAATTAATAATAACATAATTTAATTTAAATTTTATTAAATTAATAATTAAATATTAATTTTAATTTAATTTAATTTTTTATTAAAGTAATATTAGTATAATTATAATGAAAATAAAAATAAAAAATAAAAAAACCTACACTTATGCACAGGTGATAAATTCATACCCTTATAATTTTTAAAAAAAACTATGCCCTCATAAGTCATTTTACACATTAACACTAATAAACATCTCTAACAAACAGCTAATACAATCCATTGATCAAATCAGCTGATATAATTAGTTGTCAGCTAACAACTGATAAAATCAGCTAACAGCTAAAGCAACCAGTTGATTGCCAAATAAGGTCTTAGTATGAATTCTGCTGATATGTGAAATCTAAAAAGGTTTAATAATACGGAACTTTATCTCTAAAAATTTTAAACTCAATTCAAATTAAATGTACCTTGTCTTAGTTTAAGGCACAACAGTGATTGACTCAAATTCATCAAAAATATCATAAACACGTGTCTATATATGTATATATATTTGAGATAAATTGAATTTAAAAAATTCAATACTAACTAAATGAATATATACATGTGTGTGTGAACGCACGTATGCAAAAATCAATTAAATGGGTAAATTTATGCTTTTTTAAGTTTGTCAAAAGAGTTTACACCTGTGTACTTGTAAGTTCGCATATTTAAGTAACAAAAATAGCCTTTTATAAAAATATAAAAAGAAAGCCGTGTATATTACGATTCTTCTCATACTCTCGCATAGTGAAAAGTCTTGTATATAAGGTACATTAATATATATATATATATATATATAGTTAAAATAAATTAAATTTAAAAAATTCAATACAAACTAAATGTGTATGTATATATATATATTTATGTGTGTGTATGTGTTTGCGCGTGCAAAAATCAATTAAATGAGTGAATTTATACTCTTTTAAGTTTACCAAAAGAGTTTATATTTATGTAACCACAAATTTGCAGGTTCAAGTAAAAAAGATAGTCTTTTTAATAAAAACATAAAAAAAATATTGCGTATATTATGATCGTTCTTATACTTTCGTAAAGCGAAGAGTTTTGTGTATCGGGTACGTTAATTTTAAATTTTTTAAAATATATCAAAATTTAAACAATTAGATCTTAATTTTATTGAAATTATTCACGTTTGAATTCAATAAAGTGTATTTATACTCTTAGCAATAATTGGGCCAAAAATGTGTTATGGCCTAAGTCTAACCTAAATTTTTAATTTAAGTTCGATCTTCAAAAATTAAAAACAGTGTCGTTTTATTTAAAATTTTCCAGCTTTAGGTTAGGTTAAATTGGACAGCCTGAAACAAGTAAAACTACGTTGTTTCACTTAAAATTTTCAAAATTTAAGCCGAATAATCCAAACTAAAATCTAGCTTAGAAACTTGAAAAAAAATGTTAAATCTAGCTCAAAATTCGGTCAACTTGAAACTTTCGGACTGGACCAGTTTGCCTTATTTTTACCAAAACTACTTATCCCTAAACTTTAGTTGGGCGGTAATGCAATGACCATAGCATGCAACATCAAAGAGAAGCCACAGGCTACAACGGAAGGCATATACCTTCCCAATCAAAGGGATGCTCAATGAACCAACTACTATTCAACTTGACTTTGCCATTCATATCCTGACAAAAGACGATGCCCTGTAATAGTAGTAGGCAATCAAGGTGAGGTAGAGAAGAACTTAAAAGTTCTGTGAGGGTCTAGTTATGGACCATCACGATTCAGTTCATACCTAACTCCAAGCTGTATCATGGGGCAGCAAATTGATGACGCTGTATTACAGCGAAAACAAAGTTACAACAGACTAATGGGAACTAAAAGATGTGAACCATAACTCCTAACGTAATTGAACTAGACAAGTGAGTCATTGAACCAAAATGATTTTATAATACAAGTAGCTTTATATTCTTTAGGGTGGATGAGTTAGTAGAGTAAAGAGGCATTGGATTAAAAGATCTTGTGCTTGAATCCTTCTATTTATACTTTTTCTATTGAGCTTATCGTACAAAATTTACCTAATACAAAGTACTCAATTAGCATGATTTACAGGCTACTGTATAAATCTGAAAGTTTATATAATTCACATCTAAATGATAGCAACGGCGAATTTTAAAAAAACTTTGTAACTTTTAGGAATAATTATAAAATGTTATCTTTTTGCCCTTTATTTCCTCGTAACTTTTAGGATTAATTGTAATAAATGATAATGGTTGCTATTACTTAATAATTATAATACTGTAACAAACGTAATTATGCGATGGAGAGATGTTTTGATAAGTAATTAAATGAGTATAGTTTAATCACATGTTACTTTCTACAAAATAAATACTATGATTAATGACGAAATGTATTACATCGAGAATCTCTTAGGGTTAGTCGAGTTGGTAGAGTATGAGGTATGAGCTAAAAGGTCATGTATTTGAATCTCCCTATTTATACTCTCTTAATCGAGCCTGTCGTACAGAACTTACCTAATATAGAGTACTCGGTTGACGTGATTTGTAAGCTATTATGTCAATCCGAAGATTTACCCAATGCGTATCTAAAAGATAAAAACTATGAATTCTTTCGTTTTAAAAAAAATATTGCATCGAGAAATCTCATAAATATATATAATTAACTTTATCATTATTATCACTTAAATGGTTAAAAAGGGTAATTTAAACAAATAATATTTTTTATACTTAAGTCTTATCCCAATTAATTATTATTAATTCGTTGTTGTATCATAATAAGAACAACTATGTAATCAAATGATAAACTGTGTTTTGTGTTGATTGATGACATATCAGAGTCTTAATAATAGTTTTGTTATTATTATTGTTTAAATGATTGTAGTTGTAATTTTATACAATTAATGCTTTTTATTGTATTTTTAACTTTTTCATTAACTATTTCTCTTAACAATAATTGTCATTTATTATTTATTCCACATTTGTGATAAAAGTAATCATATCAATAATAATAAATTACATCACGTGATACTATTTAAAATCACGCCATCACTTTAATTGTAATTAGCGATTAGTGATTATGCTCGAAAACAACCTTTTTATTAATTAGAGGTAAGATTGAGTACTATTAAACCTTCTCAGATCTCGTGTATTTATCATTTTTTACAAACGAAAGTAAATATTATAATTCAATTGTGAAAAATAAATCGTCATATAATTTTACCATCGAATATCTATAGTATCTTAACTTTTTATTTCAATAATCATATTTCAAAAATCATTATTTTATTTTATAGTATTGTCTATTTATTATAAAATCACATTGTATTTAACCCTAAAATATACAAACTTTTCCTTTACATATAATCTCCTAATTTGGATACATCGAAAGCAACCTAACACATGCCTTTTAGGCACTCATGTGCATATCTTCACCAATTAAGGGAAGTCCTAAATATTATTTTGTTTCAAAAGGAAACAAATAGTGAGGCGATTTTTGGTCCAATCTCAATTTAGGAAACAAAATCTATATCCGATTTCACCAACCTTTTGGCCATTTTATGAATTTTCAAAATCTATACTAAAATTAGTTTTTTTTTCATTAGAGAAATTTAAAATGAATTAATAAAATATTTAAATAACTCGGAGTTTGATAAATACACAATTTAAGAATTCTATAAATCAAACATGAAAATAATAATAATGAAGATTCAATTCTTCTTTTGTTCATTTAGGAGCCCTATTGATTATAAACTAGACTATAACATAGTAATCATCAAAACTTTAATCATAAGTTATTTAATTAAAGAAAATTAGAATAATTTATGATATATATTTATCATAACTTAATTATTTTAATTTAATTTTCGTTAGATTTTATTTATTTGTAGAATACAAAAAAGAAAATAAAAAATATATTTAGGAGATGGAGCAAATAAGTTTTAATTCAGAAACAACCTCTCTATTAGATAAAGATAAGTCTATATAATACTGGACTTTTGAAGATTACTTGTTACTGAATTGTTGTTTAATAAATTTTTTTAAAAATTCAGGAATTTCATTTATTCATAAAAAGTAATTAGAAAAAATTTCATTTTTTGTAGAAATAATTAACTTGACAAAATTAGGAAAAGAAATTGGATTTTTGTAAGACGAGAAAATCTAAAAACCTAAACGTAATCTTGTCCGAATCTATAGAAAGCTACAGTCACGCCTGTAATGGGTGTAACGCATCACACGCAATTCTTCCTCCCCTTGTCTGTGTCGCTTTCCTATTGGGCAGCATTTGTCGGTTGCAATTACCAAACCAATTCCAGACCGCACCGAGTCACAATCTTCTTACCAAGTAGAGGCGACGGCACGCGCTCGACACTGCTCGTGGTTTAAGACGTGGGGCGGCATCTCGAAACTCTGTTTTAGGAGTTCTGAAAGTGGACCCCGGAAATCCTCTCTCTACTCTCCACATAAATAAGGAGCGTAAAACGAGAGAGAGAGAAGAGAAGAGCGGAGCCATTCGTACACCTATCACTATCTAGGAGCTAAAGCTAAGGGTTCCTGGGCTGGTGTTGATTTGATTAAATAAAGAACTAATTATTAGAAAAAGAGAGTGAACAGTCCCCATTGTGACCCTTGATCTCCTCTCCTCCTCTTACCGCTCCATGTAAGTCAGTTCATAGTTCATAACTTCAATTCTCTCCTCTTTACTAATATAATAGTGTCATACTTTCACCATATCATGCACTAATGCACAAAACCTATGTTTCTTGTCGTTTAGCTCTCTGCAGATCCCGGTACATGTATATTTTTATGTGCATGTACTGGTCAGACTTCAGAGAGATGGAGTTTATAAAAAGGTTAACTTTTGCCCTTTTCCGTACTGGGTTTTGGTTGGCTTTATCACAGGATTGTTGAAAAGTCTTCGTCTGTCTGTGTTTGTGTATGTGGAATGTAGTGTGAGTGTGCGAAGCGATAAAGGCTTGACCTTTTCGTCTTCTTTGGCTTGTCTTGCCTTTGTCTTACTCTCCCATCTCTTGAAGTCCTTTTTAGTACCCTCTTCCCTTTTTCGGGTATTTTCAATACCGACAACCCATTGGTCAAGCTCTGTCTACGTTGATATAAAGCGGATGAGCAATTAGGGTTTTGTTTCATTTACTTTATCTCAATGGAGTTTAACAGAATTTCCTCTCATGGGTTTGTGCTTCACCACGTACTAGATTGAGGGAAAACAGGTGTGAAGATAGAGGCCAACAACTGTTTCCCTTGTCTTTTTCTTACTTTGTTTTTCTTCTCTTCCTCGTTGTCTGAAACCTTTCCTTTGTTTATTAAGACAAAGAATGATGAGTCATGCATTAAGAATTGAGAAGGAACAGATGAGAAGGGCCTCCGAAGTCAAAACCATTGCAGAGAAAAAGGGAATCAAAATCTGCAAAACCATTGTGAAAGTGACAGCGGTATCGTTTCACTTTAAACCTCTTTCATAAACCTAGAGAGACCATAGCAATCATAGTACCTAGATTTGCAGGAAAGTTGATATGGTAAGATATAAAAAAGAGAGCAGTTTTTAGTGTTTTGAGTGTCTAATCAGAAGTAGTATGATTGTGGCTGATGCTGTCATTCACAGTAATACCATGTCTAGTGGCCTCATTGCTCATCAGCCACGGCCTCTTCTTGGATCACCTATCGCTATCCCTATATCGTTCGCACCCTCTGTCGCAGTTGTATTTCTCGTCTGTTAATTATCTCATCTCCCACTTGTTTCTTTTTTTTCCAGGTTCATTTGTCATTATTGATTGTGGGTGTCGATTCTTGCCTCTTGTTCTTCTCAAAGAGTGAAACTTTTTGTCATATTCGTCTGCAGAAAAGCAAAATGGACATTCAAGGTGATATGGGTTTGCTTGGAGACCCATTTGATCCTAGTGTAGCGGGGAGGGATAAGGATGATGGCTTTGAGAGCAGGTCTGGAAGTGATAATCTTGAAGGTGGTTCTGGTGATGAACAAGAAGCTGGAGATGATCAGAGGCGTAGGAAGAAGAAGTATCATAGGCACACTCAACATCAGATACAGGAACTTGAAGCGTATGATAATTTTCTTTTTGTCTCGTGCAAGATATGGGATCTGTGCGCTTCTATATTTCCAATGATTTGAGCTTACTTGGTTTTGCTGGCTATTGTTGAGTTTACAGTTTCTTCAAGGAGTGTCCTCATCCTGATGAGAAACAAAGATCGGAGCTAAGTCGGAGGCTTTGCCTAGAAAACAAGCAAATCAAGTTTTGGTTCCAAAACAGGCGAACGCAAATGAAGGTGATTTGATTAGATTTTGGTTTAGTTTGTTTCTTTTTAGTAGCACTGAAGATGTTGAAAATGATTATCATCTTGTATGCAGACCCAACTGGAACGACATGAGAACGTACTTCTCAGACAAGAAAATGATAAGCTCAGAGCCGAGAATGAGCTGTTGAAGCAGAACATTGCAGACCCGATTTGCAACAGCTGTGGTGGTCCTGTGGTACCTGGACCAGTGTCTTACGAACAACAACAGTTCAGGATTGAAAACGCTCGGTTAAGAGATGAATTGAACCGTGTTTGTGCTTTAGCCAGTAAGTTTTTAGGCAGGCCACTTTCATCCTCCGCAAATCCTATGGTTTCCTTCAGCCCAAACTCTAAATTGGATCTTTCTGTTGGGAGAAATGGGTATGGAGATTTAGGCAATATAGACTCAACATTGCCTATGGGACTTGGTTATAATGATGGAGTTGCAATGCATTTTATGAAACCAATGAATGGTCCTCTGGGGACTGAAATGCCTCATGACAGGTCTTTCTTTATAGATCTTGCAATGTTAGCTATGGATGAGTTAGTCAAGTTGGCACAGATTGATAACCCTCTTTGGATTAAAAGTTTGGATGGAGGAAAAGAAACCTTGAACTTTGAGGAGTACATAAGGGCATTTCCTCCTTGTATTGGCACGAAGCCCACTAACTTTGTTACTGAGGCTTCAAGAGCGACTGGAATAGTTATCATCAGCAGCATCGCACTTGTTGAGACATTAATGGATGTGGTATGCCTATGAAACTCCTGACATTGTAAATCGTGCAATGCTCCAAACTGATCAGCATTTTAATATTAGCTTACCTGCTTTCCTTGTATGTAGAATCAATGGGCAGAAGCATTTTCAGGCTTGGTTGGTGGTGCCTCTACCATTGATATGATATCATCAGGCTTCGATGGAACCAAAAACGGTTCTCTGCAAGTGGTATGCTGATTTGCTAATTTTTTTTACTGGTTATTTATACCGGTAATTAGAAGTGGAACTGATAGAAGTTTTTCTCTAGATGCGTGCTGAGTTTCAAGTGGTTTCGCCTTTAGTTCCTATCCGCCATGTGAGATTTCTTAGGTTCTGCAAGCGGCACGCAGAGGGAGTTTGGGCCGTGGTTGATGTTTCTATAGATGGAAAACAAGAACATTTACATGGGCATCCATTAACAGCATGCAGGAGACTTCCTTCAGGATGCATAATACAAGATATGGCCAATGGTTGCTCTAAGGTAACAAGTTCAGCAAATTCCTTACTTTTTCTGGAAAATATTCTCTTTTAGTAGTTGTCCGTCATCCTTACACCATCTAAACAAGTTTGTTCCTATAATCTCTTGTTCCGAAGCGATTAGATTATTAAATTCCTTTACTAATTAATCTATATGTCTACTGCCAGTTTTGAAGATGGCTTCTTGCTTGTTGAATTTTAAAATTTTTTTTGTTGATCTTCGTGTGTATAAGATATCATTATATGATTCCTTCATGTTGAATTTGGTGTAATCGTAATCTTTCTATCCAGGTAAGACCTTGGAATTTTCAATAATTGGTGTATAAACTATGTATATGATGTTTCTATTCCAGTTTCTAATGTTTTATTATTGTCTACGAGGTGATATAACCCCTCTCCCTGTCATTTAATTATAGCCTTCACGCTGCAAGTAAATCTGCTGTGTATACACTTTTGCCATTCGAGGTGTTCCTCAGCAATTTGTTTGAGATATTCTGTCATTATATTGCAATAGTGTGTCCCGGACTGTGGCTAGCACGAGTGTATTGAACTGAAATGTATCCTTTGTTTTCTTTACTTTTCTTAGCATTATAACCTTCTATACACTATTAGTTTGCAGCTAATTCTGACTTCAAAGAAATTCTATCCGGTTGTTAATTTGTTAATAGTTGAAATTTTATACCCGAACGCACAAAGAATTCTTTGTGATATCATTTTTGTTTGATGTATTGGAGAGTGAAGGTCTCGAGTTTTCTGGCAAGCTCAGTAATAACAAGTGGAGTTGATGATTGCACCTCCTCTTTGCTTTCTTTTTCCAGTTATGTTGACTTCTAATTGAACGCAGGTTACGTGGGTGGAACATTCTGAGTACGATGAGAGTGCCGTCCACCATTTCTATCGACTGGTAGTTAGTACTGGCAGGTGTTTTGGTGCCCAAAGGTGGCTGTCCACCTTACAAAGGTACTGTGAGTGCATGGCTGTCCTTGTATCTCCCGACATTTCTGGTGAGGATCGGACAGGTCTCACTTCTCAACTCTTCTTGTTTTGTACATTATCTGTAGAAAAAACATGCTTTTCTTGCTGATGTGTAAAAGCACTATTCTGCAGGGTTTAGTCTGAATGGCAAGAGGAGCATGCTGAAGCTGGCTCATCGTATGGTAGACAACTTCTGTTCCGGGGTCTGTGCTTCATCTACACGTAGGTGGGATCAGCTTCTGACTGGCAATGGAGGTGACAATATTAGAATTTTGACGAGACAGAGTGTCAATGACCCTGGTGAGCCATCTGGTGTTGTATTGAGTGCTGCAACTTCTGTTTGGTTGCCGGTAACGTGGCAGAGACTATTTGATTTCTTGAGTGATGATCGAGTGAGGAGTGAATGGGACATATTATCCCATGGTGGGATTATGCAAGAGTTCATAAACATTCCGAAGGGCCAGGGACACGGTAACAGGGTTTCCCTTCTCCGCGCTAATGTAAGTAGCAAGTAAATTGCAATCTACCTGTTGATGCATACTTATATACAGTAATGTTAATTGATTGTTTCAATTCCATCATCAGGCTGCTAATGGCAATACAAATGATACCAACATGCTGATACTACAAGAAACCTGGAATGATGACTCGAGTTCATTGATAGTGTATGCACCGGTTGACGCAGCGTCGATGAATGTAGTGATGAACGGTGGTGATTCCAACTATGTTGCTCTTTTGCCGTCAGGATTTGTGATCATTCCAGACAACTCATTCGACAAGTGCGGTTCAAACATCTTCAATGGAACTTTGTTCAAAAGAGACAGCGATGGAAGCGTCGGCGTTGGATCTCTTCTAACAATAGGATTCCAGATACTGGTCAATAGCCTTCCGACAGCAAAGATCAATGTGGACTCGATGGAGACGGTAAACAATCTTATTTCATGCACAATCCATAGGATCAAAGCAGCCCTTCAACTGAAATAGCTGGAAGGGATTGGCAACTCATGCTTTTATCAGCTTACTTGTAGTTTTGGTTCATCTTCATTTTGGACATGAAAGCATTAGAAGAATAAGAAAAGTGTAGAAACAGTATAGAACGGAAATGAAACAGCTCAGGTGCGAACTTCCGCAGTTAAAAGGGTTTCAAGTCAAGAACGAACCGCTCACCGACATGACCGTTAGACGGTGGCAAGTATGCAAAGAAAGAGGGAAACTTTGAACTTACAGGAAAAGGCAACGAGTGCTCAAGCTCTGTACTTGGTTTGATGGAATTATGCAAGTGGTTCGGGTATTGACTTGTTTGGACACATCTCTCTATTTAGTGAATCGTTTAAAGTTTTACAGAAGATTTGTAGACAACAGTTTCTCAGTTAACAGTTTAAAGGGTGTTTAGTTCCAATGTTTTTGGATTATGTTCTGATTCAGCAACTTCGTATAAAGCCATTATCTTGTCAAATTTGATTTATAAGACCTTGTAACTCCAAGGCTCTAAGCCCATCAATCTGGTCCACTAAGAAAATCCATTATTGTAACTCACTTACTATTCATCGTTGGCAATCTCTATGACTGAACTCTCTGTAATACCCTAAACGTCGAACTCTTCATTGACCAAAACCTAAATCCAGACAATGCTGTCCTTCATCTCTCAAAATCTCTTAAAGTCTAACACCAACACCTTAAAACATGTCCAATACACTCTCTACAAAATGGAATCCATAAGACCCATGTCCAAATCCACCTCCATCCCCAAGAAACAGCAGCGAATTCGCGATCACGGCTACGACAACTACATGGAAGTCGAGAAGAAAACCCGCAAAGTTCTAAAATTCCAATCTTTGATTCTCTCCCAAGTCAACCAGACACTGCCCATCTCTCGTCTCGACGTACTGGCTCGTCGCCTAGGCTTCAAACAGTACGAGGCTGGAGCATTCATCCTTAAATACCCTCACGTCTTCGAAGTCTTCGAACACCCTGTTCAACGGATATTGTATTGTCGTTTAACGCGCAAAGCCCTTGTCCAGATTCAACAAGAGCAAGAAGTGTTGCTTGCCCAAGTCCCCGATGCTGTGACCCGTTTGAGGAAGTTGATAATGATGTGCAACACTGGTCGAATTCGGTTGGAACATGTGAGGATTGCGAGGTATGAGTTTGGGTTACCTGATGATTTTGAGTACTCGGTGATTCTTAAGTACCCTCAGTATTTTAGGTTGATTGATGCTAAGGATACTAGGAACAAGTACATCGAGGTTGTTGATAGAGACCCGAATTTAACTGTTTGTGCAATAGAGAAAGTTAGGGAGAAAGAGTATAGAGAGAAGGGAATGGCGGCTGAGGATTCGAGGTTTTACTTCAGAATCAATTTTCCACCTGGTTTTAAGATTGGGAAGTATTATAGGATCGCAGTGTGGAAATGGCAGAGGACGCCTTATTGGTCACCTTATGATTGTATCGAGGGATATGATATGAGGTCGATTGAGGCTCAGAAAAGGTTGGAGAAGAGGGCAGTGGCTACAATTCATGAACTGTTGTCGATAACGGTGGAGAAGAAGATTACTTTGGAGAGGATTGCGCATTTTCGGATGGCTATGAACTTGCCGACGAAGTTGAAGGAGTTCTTGCTTCAGCACCAAGGGATATTCTACGTGTCTACGAGAGGGAATCAGGGGAAACTTCATACTGTGTTTCTTAGGGAGGCATATCGGAGAGGGGAGTTGGTGGAGCCAAATGATCTGTATTTGGCACGGAGGAAGTTGGGTGAGCTGGTGTTATTGAGTCCAAGGAAAGCGAAAATAGATGGAGAGTTGGTTAGTTACCAGAGAAGTAGAGGAGAGGATGGAATGGAGCGCTATAGAAGAGAATGTGCAGAAAATGATTTTGAGCTAAGGAAAGATGGCGAATACGAGGGCATGGAGTATGCTTCAAACTCAGACTTGGATTGTGATCTCAGCTCCAATACCATTGATGAGGATGATGGTGTATATCACATAGGCAATGCGGAAGATGTTCGTTAACTGAGTGACTAGACTAGCATGCAAGGGTAATACCTGCTTAGCAATTTGCATGACCTCAGTCATTACCATTTCTTAGCATCGGCAATCTATGATGGTTTACAATCAAGTTGGTGTTTTGGATAGTGAGCTGATGAACACTGTAGTCAAAGTGTATTAGACGAGGAACCTTCATGTATTTGGGTTCTTTAAGATGACTGAGTTTTGTTGGTAAATACTTACACATCAAGTGATTCTTGTGCATTCTTCATACTGGAAGAGTTACCCATTGTTTCAACATTGCTACGTCTATTCGGGAGCTTTAAAAGAAACTGGCTGACTGCTCTTGCAACCTATACAATTCTCGCAACAACCCTCTCAATCATGTCACTGTCTCTAATAGGTTTTCTCCTTTCCTTCAAGCTCACTGTTTTCAGAAATTTCTCTAAGATTTAATGCAAAAGCTTATGATTGTTGATCGACTTCATTTCCCCTTCTTGCTTGCAGAAATCAGAATTGCTTTCCCATCCTATTTGCACATTGCAAAGGGAACTCATCAAGTAGCTTCCAATTTCCAGCTGCATCTGGGACACAATGGCCTTACTTCCATATATTGGTAAGCCTGAACATTTGTGCATAACTGTATACAGAGATTATTCGAGGGAATGGTTTCTGGTCTTACGTTAAAAGTTATCTCTTTCTTCTTTCTGTTTGATGTCACAGAGATAATTATACATGGCAGAGGGGATAATCTGGATTCTGCCTTGTGTGAAAGCTTTGTGATTGCCACTCTGATCTCTAGTTAAGTGTCATGAAGCATCACAGCCTCTCACCATTACTAAGTCTCTATACAATTCTGGTAGCTTTTGGACACAACTGCAGAAGTTGTAACTTGTATGGCAGTACTAACATTAGCCAAATGTCTGAATCTGTCAGTTACTTGCCCTTCAACTTAACTGCTTCTTTTAGTTGGGGGCATAACCTCTCCGGATTACGCATTCAGTGAAATTTTTACTGGATTGTTGTTGCTTCCTTTTCGGATAAACTATTTAATCAAGTCAACGACTCAAAACTAAATGATGAACTAATCCAAATGGTGCTGCAGACAATCTTTGAGATGGAGGTGAATTGTAAATTACAGGTCAAATTAAACCTTTTAATCATCAAACATGAAAGATTACTTGATGAATCACAAAGAAAAACAAATGTACGGCCCATATGGATTCTCTCTAATAAACAAACACAACAGAATCTCAATTCACCATTTTTTTATAATTAAAACAAAAAATCGCTCCTGTTTTGTGAATTTGCAAGTTGTCCTTACTCTAAAGTTAGGATTTTGCTATTATACCTCTCCTTGTAGTTGTGAAAGAAGCCAAATCCAACGGCCCACATTCCCCACCAAATCCCCACCTAATCCCGCTGAGGATTAATCAAACATCATCAGCATGGTTGTTGATGGATGGTTAAACACCCGATTAAAACGACGGGATTTGATTAATGAAATCTATCAAAAGGATTTGAGATCCAATCAGGTTGCGCCAACGCAATAGCGGCCAATCAATAGACGTGTGTTATTACAATATAAAACAAAGCCTTTTAGATGGTCAAACCTGTTTGACTACATGATAATTAAAAAAATAAAAAAATAAAAAGCAGAAGTGTAAAAGGAAAGGAAAGGAAAGGAAAGGAAAGCTCTTAAGATAGAAGAAAGCCATAAACGGTGTTGTTGAATCGAGAGAGAGAGAGAGAGATGGGGAATTCATTTGGTTGCTCGGCCTCCGGCGAGAGGCTGGTGTCGGCGGCGAGAGATGGCGATTTGGTGGAAGCGAAGATGCTTCTGGATTGCAATCCTTGTCTGGCTAAGTACTCCACCTTCGGTGGCCTCAATTCTCCGCTACATTTCGCCGCCGCTAAAGGTCACGATGAGGTGATCCTTTTCCTGGTAACTACAGCTTATTTTTGGTTCGATTTTGAGTTTTTCTGGTTAATTGGGAGATGTTTATGTAGATTGTGGCGCTTTTGCTCGAGAATGGAGCTGACGTGAACTCGAGGAATTACTGTGGTCAGGTATAGCTTTTCGATGATTTTTAAGCTTCAAACTGAAAGAATGGAGCTGGATTTGATCGATTTGGTTCTACTTCAGTTTTTCTCTTTTTTTTTTTCGATTTTCATGTTGTTGCCTACGATCATTTCTATAATTTGAATTCGGGTGAGAAATTCAATTTGCCGGTAAGGTTTGAATTACGGCTAAATGGATCAATCTCTAACAAATTCTGTCATTATTTCCTTTTTGTGGTGGGGTTTGAAGACCGCGTTAATGCAAGCTTGTCGATATGGTCACTGGGAAGTTGTACAGACTCTTCTTCTTTTCAGATGTAATGTGAGTTCCTTTTTCCTTTTCTGCTTATTTGCTACTGTTTAAATTGATGATGCTGGATTAGCTTCTTGTTTTCATTTGCATTTGCTAATTGATTTGAGAATTGGGTAATTGATGGCTCTATTTCTCTGTCTAGGTTACACGAGCGGATTATCTCAGTGGACGAACTGCTCTGCACTTTGCAGCTGTAAATGGTCACACCAGATGTATAAGACTAGTTGTGGCTGACTTTGTCCCCAGTGCCCCTTTTGAAGTCTTGCATACTCAGAGAGAAGTTAATGCAGGGGATGGTTCCAGCATAAAAAATAAGTTTGATCAAAGGCAAAGACTTGTTCTGAAAAGATTGAACCTTTGATGTGGTCTAGATGCTCTGATTTCAGAAAACTTTCATTGACGTTTAATGTATTGTAATTTCTTAATTTGGATCATCTGTCTTGCAGTGCTCTCTCCAGATTTGTAAATAAGGCAGCTGACGGTGGCATAACTGCTCTTCACATGGCTGCATTGAATGGATATTTTGATTGTGTACAACTTCTACTTGACCTTCATGCAAATGTATCAGCTGTGACTTTTCATTATGGCACAACTATGGATTTGATAGGTGTACATTTGTCTTTATGCCTTTTGTTATTGTTTGCTTTATGAATCATTTTCTTGTGATTTGTGGTTTCTGACACCTTTTATATGTCCACAAGCAGGAGCTGGAAGCACTCCTTTGCATTATGCTGCCTGTGGGGGAAATTTGAAATGCTGTCAGGCAAGAGTGATTTGCCTTTAAATTGGTCATGAATTTATTTATAATTCTGTTGGTTCTGAATGATGATTTCTCTGTTTCTGCAGATCCTCCTTGCAAGAGGTGCCTCTCGAATGACATTAAACTGTAATGGGTAAATTGCTTTTTTTCTTATTTTTTCTCTGTTTGGCTAAGTGGCATATGCTGTCTGGTATCTGGTACTTGTGGGAAACAGCTAGCCATGTAAACAATGTGCTCTTTTTTCAGGTGGCTACCTATTGACGTTGCCAGGATGTGGGGTCGTCATTGGCTTGAACCATTGTTGATACCAAATTCTAACTCCAGCATTCCACAATTTCCTCATTCTAATTACTTATCGTTACCACTTTTGAGTGTAATCAACATTGCTAGGTAACTTACTCTGCAAATTGATACACCAGCAGGTGCAGTAAAACTACATCCATGCACATGCATCTAATGCACTGGAAAAATACGTACATGATCCCTTATAGATATGTCAGGATACTGATTGATAGGGATTCTCATGTTATGGTTTTACATTTTCTTTTTATTGTTATTAACTCAACTAACATAAGCCTACTTAAATTTATCTTTGGTGTGATTTATTGAAGTTATGAATTCTTACTTAAACCAGTAGCAGTAATATCTACTGAACTATTCTTTCCAGGGAGAGTGGGATACAGTACTCGACAGCTGCCTCTGATGACCCTGATATTTGTGCTGTTTGCCTGGAGAGAGTTTGCAATGTAGCCGCAGAAGGTTTGTTCTTCTTTTTGTCTTCACTCTTACTATTATTTCTGTTGACCCTGTAACTCTGCTTCCTTCATGCGTGATGTTACATAAATCATTGACTGCAAATCTCAAATGGCGCCATGAATTTCTCTTGCCTCAGTTCAGACGGATACCTCTATGATTGTTATTGAGTAGGATAACATAATTAGGATAAATGAGTATCATGAAAAGTTACAAATCTGGACACCATTGTATTAACCATGTTCTGCTTTGGACTATGTGGATAATCAAACCTTTGGAATTTGGAAAAATAATTCTATGTTGATTGTGGTCATCTCGGAGTTATCTTAATCAAGACCAAATATTGCATTGGTTAAACGATACTTGCATAACATTGGAATATAGTAAAAAATGGCCTGCTAAGTACTTTCTTTTTCCTTTCGATTAATTTGGGCCACACTATCTGCCCGGAAATGCCACCAAGTTTTGATACTTGGTCGTGGATGTGGAATGTTGCTATATGCTTTCTTCGATTGCACGGTCTTTATCATCTGAATCCTTTTACAAGGCTAGTATATCATCTGCTAATACATCTTCATAATGCATTGCGTATCTGATTTGTCACTGGCTTTGTGTATCTGATCGATAAAATTCATACTCTGTATCAGGTTGTGGGCATGAGCTTTGTGTGAGATGTGCACTCTATCTTTGCTCAACAAGCAACATTCCTTCTAATATGGCGGGTCCACCTGGTTCTATCCCATGTCCTCTTTGCAGGCATGGCATCATTTCTTTCGTTAAATTGCCTGGTTCTCAAGCAAAGGAAATGAAGCTTCCTCTCTCGCTGGGTCTCTGCACGCCATGCATGCTTCATTCTCGTGACGCTAACCCGCAATCTCCATCATGTCTACCAGAGATTCAAAAGACTTCTGTTTCTTCTGATTATCTTTGTCCAGTAACTTGTAGCCCATTTCCTTCTGTCACCATTCCTTTGTGCACTTGCAATGATGGACCGTGCCCATCTTTTGAACCGCGAGCGGTAGAAACACCAGACGGAACCCAGCGTCATTCACAAACATCGTTGAACCAGGACAAAATGGAAGAGCCAAGACTGGAAAAAACAACATGCTCAAACATGTTCTGGGGAAGAAGAAGCTGCAGCAGAGAGCATCAATGCAATTCAGAAATAAACGCATAATTACTTTCACATTTGACATTCTGATCGCTGAGATGATGTCTTCGACGTCGTATGGGTCACATCACACAGAGAGATATCTAGAAACCATGTTTGCTTCCATTTTTTTGTTCGGCTGGCTGCATGGACATGGATCTGGGTTTTGATACATAATAGTTGGATATCCTTGTAAGTGTTCTAAGATATTTGGTGAGAGTTGTAAAAAAATGGTGTTGGGAGGTCTATAGATCTATTGTAATTGATGTCATCAATGAACAATTAGTCTTCTCCTATCCTTTTCATTCGACAACTATGGGTTTGTTCAGTTCTTGTCATTGATATTCTGTTCAATAATTTTATGTTTTCTTAAAAGAAATTCTTTTTTATTTTAAATTATTACAACAATATCTTGTGATAATAAGAATAATTACCTAATTATTTTAACAGAGCTTGTGAAAAAAATTAATACAAAGAATTTTATATTTTTAAATAAGAAATTATAACATGATGATTATGATACCTTTTGTTGAAGCATTAAGAGTTAGTTTTATAGTAATTATTCTAATAATTTTTACGAGTATGTCTAAAACTATTTATGTAAATCAATAATATTACTAATTATTACAATATTAATCATAATAATTATAAAAACTGTAAAAAATGTCTCTTAAGTGACCTCTTGTAATTTATTAAATGCTCAAGCTTTGTTAGCTAATGTCTCATACTTTTGATATTAGCTAACAAGTACAGTACTTTTTCTGATACACTTACCAAACCCTAAAACCAGGAGAGGAGATGGATACGATCATCTTCTTCTTGCAGCAGTTTCTCTCTGTGCATTGAAGTACACAACAGCCACGGGCAGTCCCAATCCATTCTCTTCTGAGAACCTTCTTGTGTTGAAGTAGTCTCTCCAAAACATTGGCCTCACTGTTTGTCTTCCTCTCTGTTTAAATAGAACAAACACATACCTGTGGATTCCCACCGCTGGCCTTGGAATTTCATAGCTCACTATCTCTTTCCCTGTTTTTTGATCAAAACCCACTTAGCTTTCCTTTAGTTTTATACTAAAATCATACTGAGATAGTTGCAACTTACCAAAGGAAACATCAGTGGTTCCTGGTATGTCAGTGACCATCCTGGAGAATGAAAAGAGTTATCATCAGAGACACCATAAGAGAATGTGCTTTATGAATATGTTTTGAGTAATACCAATGGAGGTGTTCTCTTAGGTATGGATCACTTGGACTTGGAGCGTCAGGGTCTATCATGATCTTGGAAACAGAAAACAAACGATCACTCAAGAAAGAACAGTATTTCGTATAAATTTCAGACATACACAGTGCTTACGTTAAAGAAATGGGCACTTACTAGTGTATAAGCAGCTCTCATGTCTTCGCCACCAATCTCGACCCTAGGTTTAGTAGTAATGGAAGAAGGCATAAACTCGTATCCATTACAGACTTGCTTGTTGGAGCTGTAGGTTACGTTCATCTTCACACTTGGAGTGAATAGATCCACCACATCTCCTACTACTCTCCCAATAATGAGTGGATCTATCATCAATCTTGACAAGAAGAGAAGAGAAAGTTAGGGATGCGATGTTCTTTGTTGATGAGAACTAAAGAGTTAAGAGAGCTTTTATAGGCACTATATGGTAAGGGACATGAACATCATGAGCTCAACAACATTAATAATAATAATGCTTCAAATATGGAAAAGTCATCTCTGTTAGGAGCAAGGCCACGTAGTATTGAACCTTCTTAAACCTAAACCTGCATTGCTGTAAACTGGTACTATTGAACTTTCCTAATCTTATATTACTGTTATTGTTCTTCAAATATGTCTATTTTGGAAAGGACATGTTTGAGAAGAAGTGATGAGAAGGCATTAGGATTGGTTTTGTTGAGGATTTAATTTAAAAGATTACATAATTTTAAGAATCTAACATGTCTTTGGCTTATTGGGTTGATAGGAATAAGAATTTAAACACCTTTTCACTTTATTATATAATATCTTTGGGAAAAATAGAATTTAGCTTTTAAGGTGCTCCTCTCCATACAAACATATGCCTTGTCAACAATAAATATGAAAGTGAAAACAATAAAGCTTAAACCTAAAATTTCTAAATTGTGTAATCGATAATTATGTTACGAGTTATTGATTGCGATAATTATATACGATACAAATATAATTATGTAAAAATAACTATAATATATACTTAAAATTTTAGACATCCAATGAAGTCTAGAGAAATAATCAATTTGTTTATTATCATGCACTTTTCTTTTTTAAGTTAATTTGCATGTTTTCTGTTAAAATTTCCTAATTTAATAATTAAAATATATATTTTTCGAATGAAACCCTTCCCTATTAGACAATTCTATCTTTGATTTTTAATAAAAAAATTTTAAAATATCTAAAACAAAATTAAATCAAAATCAAATGAAGGAAGGGTGCTTCTTATAAACTCGTAAGCATATATTTACTAAAATATTAAAGTAATAATAATTAAAAATAAAAGACAAAGACAAAGAAGATAATAGTAATAAAATAAAATATGTATAAATAAAATAAAATATTTATTAAAGTAAATAATACAAAAATATAGAACAAAGTAAATATTAAAAATAAAAGATAAATAAGCACATAAATAAAAAAGAAGATAAGTACGTAAATAATCAAATAAGTCATTGCAAAAAAAATATTTAAACTAAATAATGAAGTATTGCGAATTAAAAGCATATAGTAAATATAAGACATAAGATTGAAAAAAATATTTAAAATACCTAAAAAATGAGAAAGGCCTCTATATATAAGACGTTTTATATTTATCCTAATATGTCAAAACTTTTTATTGAGGGTAATATTTTTAGTAAATTTTTTCGTAATTATATCATTTTTAATCACTCCTTTTAATTTTTATCAAGCCGTCATTTTTTCTTACTATCTGTAAGCTTAATCTTCTCGTTAAAACTTTAAAGTGTCTCTTCTTAATTTGTTTGAATTACTTAAATCCGATAATTCATATTTGTAAAATTTACCATCTCTTGTTGGACTCGATACACCTTATATTTTTTTATATAACACGTAAATTTACCTTTTCTACTGTAAAGGGTTCTTCCATCTTTAATGGGTTGATCAGATTGATTTGAACACAACACGTAATTGAGTTTCAAAGAATAACATAATCGATTAAAAATATAAATAAAGAGATATAGAAGCATATTCCAAGTTTTTGACCCATACAGCTTATGTTCTTCACTCATCAGCGTAAATTAAGTCAAAAAAGTTTGCTTTTTTGTTCTTCAATTGTACCTTTTTTTCAGACATCAAACACGTATTGTTAGCTTTAGAATCTCGACGATTTTTAAGTCAAAACGCAAAAGTCTCGGATGTGTCCTTTTGTTCTTGGATTTGAAGTTTTTGGTCCAATCCTAAGGCTGCTACTCATTCTGCTCCAAGTATGTTTTATAGAGAAATTAAAAAATATATTGATTAAAGATAGAATTAGGAGAGAAAAGACTCACCCATCAACCAAATCGACTACATTCCACCCATGTAATAAAGTCCCACAAAACGGCAATGTTCCACATACAGATTGAGACTCTTGTTAGACCAAAATGGAAAAAATACAAGCCCAATCCTCACGATCTTCCTTCGAACATTTTCATATTAGAGTTGGAGCATTTGCGATCTCCACCCTTGTAAGGTGCCATATATAAGCTTAGAGACAAATGACCCAACAAATAGGTTCTGCCTATTCATTATAGCATGAACGCTCTAGCCTATCTTTCGGCGATTAAAAGGTCTATCATCCATAAACCCAATTTCCTCTTCTTTGTATTTCACCCTTAATTTGACCGTTGCAAGTTGATTGTAGCTTTCCTTTTTGTCTCTTTATGTATCAGGACATTGGTTGAGCATCCTTTACCCCTTTTTCAAGCCCCAACAACATCTCCTTTTTGTCAGCTGAACGGTAAGCCCCTCTTCTAGTGCCTTCCATATTATCAATAAATATTAGCATCGAACTGCTTACTACTTTTAGTATGCATGTTTCTCTATTTCTCTGTTTCTCTACATGCTTCTCTAAACTCTCCATACATTAGCAACTTAGGATGAGCATTTCTTGATAGAGCTAGAGAAGATTACCTGTTCTCTAACTTTAGCAAATATGCACTCTCTTACCTGATGTGAATTTCTACTAATGTTTTGAAATCTTCGTATGTTCCTTTCTGCCCATATTGCCTTAATGCAAGTCACAAAGAAAAGTAGGCTGATAAGAGAATTAGGATGAGAAATGGACTTTAGTTTGCTAAACCACTGCAGAATCACTGTTAATTGAATTGTGCTTAGGGACCACAGACATCTGTGTCTTATCTAAGACCAAATGTTTTTAAAGAAGGGACACTCAAAGAACAGATGGCCTCTATTCTCTTGTCCTGAGTTACACAAGACACAAACCTCATTTGAATTTAGGAAAGAGAGTTTATCCATAGTACTAAGCTTGTTTAAAGTAGTGAGCCATAGGATGAATGAAGAGCTAGGCATTAGCTCTTTATGCCAAACCACTTCATATCATTCCACTTTGGCATTTCTTTTAAACAGTCATTCCCTACAACTTTTTATTGTGAATATACCGTGCGGGTGATTTCTCTAAATGTATTTGTCAGATATCAATAAGTTAGGGGACTAAGTGGGTTGTAAGTAATGAATTTCTGTCAGGAATTCCTCCCACTGACCTCCCTAATAAAGGCCTTAACTTTAGCAGTTAAGGGAAGGTGGCTCAATGATTGAATAGCAATCTGGTTCGTGATTAGTAGTCCATTTTCTGTCCAGTTTTCATACCAAAAACTAGCCTTCAATTCATCCCCTACCTTGCATGAAATTTCAGAACACAATTCTTCCTTAATCTTTAACAGTTATGATAGCAACCAAGAGTGGGAGGACTTAGGGTTAACAGTCCATATACTTTGACCTTTTAGGGCATAAGCGTGGAGCCATTTTACCCATAAGGTGTCCTCTTCTTGTAGTATATACTAGAATTTCTTCATCAAGGGAGCTTTATTAGACAACTTTATAGGAATAATTCTCAGTCCTCCCTCCCTCTTAAGTCTACAAACATCAATCCACTTAACCTTGGCATGTTCCTTATTAGGGACACCTCCTCCCCATAGAAAGTTTTTCATAAGCTTTCCCAATGATTTAATTACTCCCCTTGCAAGCACTATATTCGAAGACTAATAAGTATGCATGGAGATAAGCACAGAATTTACTAGTTGCAACCTTCTTCCAAAAGATAGAGCATGGTTGGTCCAAAATGATAGCCTCGTTTGAATTCTTTTAATGAGTGGGTAACATTCCCAAAATTGGATCCTACTGGAAGTGATTAGTAGGCCTAGATAGCATAGAAGAGTTTGTTTCCGTAGCATTCCAGTTAAAGAGGAAACTCGTTCTTCTATCTGATCTGCACTTTTAGAGAGAACAAAGTGGCTTTTATTATAATTGACAGACAGTCCAGGCAGAGAGCTAAATTGGTTCAAAGAAGCCATAAGTAGCTTGATAGAAGCCTTATCAGCTTTAGAGAATAGGAAAAGATCTTCTGCAAAGTGTAAGTTCACTAAAGAAACTTTCTTGCATCGGCTATGATGTTTAAACCGTGAACCCCTAACAATATTATACTTCAAGAGAGAAGTTAGAGCCTCCATGCATAATATGAATAAATAGGGAGACATAGGATCCCCTTTCTTGAGTCCTCTTTTCTCATGAAATTTTTTTGTAAGAGTTTCATTAACCATAACAGCATAAGAAGGGGTAGTGATGCAACCTTCAATCCATTTAATAAACACCCTTGGAAAATCCATCACTTCAAGCAGTCTTAATATAAAGTTCCATTCTACACTGTCAAAAGTCATCTTAAAATCTCTCTTGAATGTACAAAAGATAGAGCATGGTTGGTCCAAAATGATAGCCTCGTTTGAATTCTTTTAATAAGTGGGTAACATTACCCAAACTGGATCCTTCTGGAAGTGATTAGTAGGCCTAGTTTGTTTCCGTAGCAGTCCAGTTAAAGAGGAAACTCGTCCTTCTATGTGATCTGCACTTTTAGAGAGAACAAAGTGGCTTGTATTATAATTGACAGACAGTTCAGGCATAGAGCTAAATTGGTTCAAAGAAGCCATAAGGAGCTTGGTAGAAGCCTTATTAGCTTTAGAGAATAGAAAAAGATCTTTTGCAAAGCGTAAGTTCACCAAAGAAACTTTCTTGCATCGGCTATGATGTTTAAACCGTGAACCCCTAACAATATTATACTTCAAGAGAGAAGTTAGAGCCTCTATGCATAATATGAATAAATAGGGAGACATAGGATCCCCTTTCTTGAGTCCTCTTTTCTTATGAAAATTTTTTGTAGGAGTTTCATTAACTATAACAGCATAAGAAGGGGTAGTGATGCAAGCTTCAATCCATTTAATAAACACCCTTGGAAAACACATCACTTCAAACAGTCTCAATATAGAGTTCCATTCTACACTGTCAAAAGTCATCTTAAAATCTATCTTGAAAGTACAATTCTTTGGAGCTTTCTTCCTCGAGTAACTTCTTAGCAATTATTATACTATGAAAATGTTATCCCCTATTTATTTACCCTTTAAGACACTTTGATTGTCACTAATCTGTTGACAACAATCTTTGCAATCACTTTATGTAAGAAATTTGAGCAAGCAATAGGCTTGTAGTCTTATAAAGATGCTGGATTGCTTAGTTTAGGGACTAAGCAGAGATAGATTTTGATAATGTCCTTTAAAAGAGTTCCTGAGGAGAAGAATTCTTTACCAGCTGCTTTCAACATTGAGCCAATCTTAAGCCATGCTTTTGGTTTAAAAGAACCTATTTAACCCATCAGGTCCTGGAGCCTTTTTAAGATTCCTTTGTAAGACAACTTTCTCTATTTCCGATTCTTCAACAGTTCTAGTTAATAAAGTTTTCTCTTCATTTGATAGCTTGTTATGAATAACAAAATCCAAAAATTGAGCGGACACAGTTGTAGTTCGAGAGATATAGAAATCTTTGAAGAATCTCTCAGCTTCTTTCAGCAAATCCTCATGTTTACTTATCTTCCTCCCATCTGGCATAGTAATTTCTTTTATAGAGTTATAGTTCTCCCTGGCAATTATTAAGCTAAAGAAAAATTTAGAATTTTTGTCACCTTTTTGAGTCATTTCACCCTGGCCCTCTGCTCCATAACACTATTATGATTGTTTAGAGCTTGCAAATAGTCTAACAAAGCAGATTTATCTTGAGATAAAAGGAAATTATCCCCAGGGTTATAGGAAAGAGTATGTTATATTTGGGATAACTTGTCTCTTGCTACTGATATAGCTTGAAAAGTGTTCTCCCCTGTCTGTTTCTTTCGTTTCTATAAGGCCTCCCTGATTAATTTTAGCTTTTGAATACATTTGAATTGGAGAGTGCCATTTACATTTGCTGTTACTCCTTCCCTCAAACAGTCCTAAAATCCCTCTACATCAACCAAATAGTTGTTAAATCTAAATGGATGACAATGCTTTACCTTTAGGAACAAATCCTCTACAGTCATTGGGGTATGATCCGAAAACGTAGGGTTTAAGAAAGAGGCATTACTTTCCAGGAATTGTTGTAACCATGCTTCGTTGACCATAACTTGATCAAAATTTTTCCTAAGAGACCATCCATTAGTTTGCTTATCACTCCAGGAGAAAAAATGACCAGTCACCTTCAGGTCTGAAGCTCTTAACTGATCAACACAATCCTTGAAATCAATAGAGTAATTTCTTAAGGAAAAATGACCTTCTCCTTCTGTTCTGTAGAGGGTAGAATTAAAATCTCCTGAAATGAGCCAAGAACCTACCACTCTTCTTTGGAAACTCAATAAGCTCTCTCAAAAATCCTTTCTTTGAAACACATGGTTAACATCAGACACTATTGAGGTGAAAAAAGATGTATTGTACTCAACAAAATGCCACTTCATGTTCATGACCTGCATCTCCATTTCTAGCATCTCAATATCTACTATTTAGGAATCAAAACCAGCAGTAATTCTGCCATAAACGTGAACTTGATAATTAGAGAGGAACTTCCACTTATTACCTAGCTTATTAAGATATTTGAGATTCTCCGATTTGATTTTTGTTTCCAAAATAACAAAAATCGAAATGTTTTCTTTAACCAAAAAAATCCTTTAGGACTAATAGCTTTTTGGGGCAATTAAAGCCCCTAACATTCCAGATTACAATCATAAAGACATGGCTTTGGAGCTTTGGCCTTTGCTCCTAGTACCCTTCCTCTGTTTGACACTATTAAACTATTCTGCAACCTCTCTTCCTTTAGTATTGCTCGATGTTGAAGGGGATGAGGTTGCCTCCATATCATCCCCTTTTCCACCCTCCTATACAGTTGGCCTGCCTTCCTTAGGATCTTCTTTTGTGGTGCTTGTTTCTATTTTCTGCTTAGATTGGTTTTTCATATCTAAATTAATAAATACTGGAACGTTATGACTCAGCTCCTCATTTGCAACCTTATCCATCTAATTTTGATCTCTTATGATTCGTTCTTCATGGGTCACATTTTGACATATTACCTGCCCATCATTGCCATCCTTATCATCTTGATCTAGACCCATTAGTTCCATATAGCTCCCTTTCTTGAAGATTTTTCCAGTTGGTATCCACCTTTTTCCTTTTAACTTCAAAGAAGGCTTCCATTGGTAGTCCATTGTGACAATATCTTCATATAATGATCCATTAAAGCCTAACCTCATAATAGGATTTTGATCTGGCAAATCCTTAGAGATATCCATAGTAATACATAATCAAGCATAGCCTAACCTTTTTCTTTTTGTTGTATCTTCATCCATGCATAGAGGCTGCCCCAAATAACTTACAATCATACTAAGGCCCTCAGTAGTCCAATATTCCAATGAAGTATTATACAGATTAATCCACAAAGAAACTGACTTTAACTTTTCTATTTCAGGTTGGAACACCGACTGCCAGCTTTGGAGAAACAGTGGAAGGTTCATCACATGCCAAAGTCCTTCTTCCAAGACTTTAAGAGCCTGTGTTTTAGAGAAAAAGGTAAATAACACTAAATTTTTCCCAACTAGCAGTACCTCTAGCAATCCTTTGTTTTTCCAATTATTGATTGCCCACTTTTGCAGCATCAAAAAAGGGGGGTCTTCTCTCCAAAAAGAATCCCACCAGTGAAGACTTCCATGATCGGGCTCCTTCTTATAGGACTTCTAGATCCGACGAAACAATGACTCTTCCTTGCTCTTCCTTGGGGGGAATAATGGAGTGTAGCATTTCCTTCATCAACTATCACTTGTTTCTAGCTCTTCTTGAGGTTGGAGGAAGAAGAGGAGCCCTTTTCAGGTAGCTTGGAGGCAGCCAAGGTGAGGGGGGGTAACAATGGAAAGTTGGTGGAAGAATTTGCACAAAAAGTAGGAGTTTTAGGTATAGAAATGGTTGGCTGTCAAGATAATGGAATGCAGAACAATGGCAGGAAAAACTTTCAAAAAGTAGTTACCAAATGAGAGAAAACAGTCAAAACTGTAGGAAATGAAAAAAAGACCCAAACAGCTAGATAGGAAAGGCTTTTTGGGAAGGGAGAGAAGCAAATGTTTGTGAAGAAGATGAAGTAGGCATATGTTGGATGAAGTGACGGGGAAGTTGAGAGCTAGGTAGAGGAAAGATTAAGGGATGAAATAGAGGCAAGTGAATGTGAGTTGAAGATAAGTGGAACTGAAGTTAAGAGCTAGATAGAGGCAAAAGTTTAGGGCTAGAAAAGAAGCAATTGAATGTGGCTTGAAAAGAAACAAAAATGAAAACAGAGAGGGAGATTAGTGGGGCTAAATGTGGGGAGAAGAGAGGCAGATTAACCATCGCTAGAGAGTGGAGAAGGATGAGGAAAAAGGAGCTGGAGTTGGAGTAATCTAAGTTTGGAATTAAGGCTTTTCAATCGAAATATGAACTTAGCCCACTAATTATGGTTTATACACTTACGATCTCATTAGTTTGATAAAAACATATCATATTGCAGGATAAATTAACTTATACTCGTGGAATAATAATTTATTTAAAATCTATAATTTACAAATTAATTACAAGCATATGATAATTTATTCAGTATGTAATTAAATTTAAATTTAAATTATTTTTATTCAATATTAGTAAAAATAATATAATATATAATGATAAATTCAGTTTAATTAAATTTGATATTCTTTACATATTTTTCAACAATATAATATATGTAATGAAAAATTTAGTTTAGACAAATTTGATATTTAAGTTCATAGAATTTACACTTACGATGAAATTTTTTTAAAACAAACTCAACCAATAATAATAAAATTAGTTAAAATTCAAATTCAATTTCCAACAACAACAACAACTTCCAATAATAATTCCACTGGGCCCAAGATCTAGGAAGATCCATAATTAATAGAGAAATTATTTTTAAATTAACAGAGATATTGTTTTTAAATGACTCACAGAAAGAAGGAAAAAATGAAAAATTATATTTACAAGACATCAACACATCATTTAACAAATTAAATTTATTTAATTTTGAACAAAAATTTTAATTTTAACTTTCTATCAACTCTAATTAGAACCTACAACAACAACAATTAGAATTGTTCCCAATAAATTTATAAAAAAATATATCTTGAATAAATTCTTAAAATCAATGTAATACTGAAATAACTCATTTGAAGAATTATCAAACAAGAAGGTTAATTTAATAGAGCTTACCCAATCTTTGTAACAATCAATTGGTTTGCCACAACACAAATGAGTTTCACATAATAAGTCCAGCCCATCAAAAAGTTTCCATAAAAGGAAAAGAAAAAGAAGCCTAAAAGAGAAAAAGAAAAGATATTTCTCTTTCATATAAAAGAGCAAAAGGAAAAGAAAGAAACTTCTTGATGTTGGTCCCCCCAAAGTTTCAGAGATCACGTGACCGGATTAAAGCACGTGCCCTAGATTACAAATCTAAGCTAAATCTACATTAGATTAAACCTTATGACCAAAAAAAGACAAAAAATTCTATATATTACACGCCCTCCGATTTAGCTTCGTGGCACTTTCTAAAGCTATCTCATTACATCATTCAGTGTTCGAAGAATCAGGCGGCTCTGATTTTACCACGTCAGATCCCGGTTGTTGAAGGTGCAACTCCGGCGACTCACCCAGGGTAGCTCCGTTTTCCGTTTCTCTCCCTCTTTTCGTACCAATTGCGACACCGAACAATCTCGCACTCGACTCCTCTTCGCCGGCATGTTGCTTCATCGGTAACAAATCCAACGGCTTAGTCACCAGCTGAATTTCCATCTCCGACGGCCGGTAACCGCTCTCCGGTTGACAGCCCGCGTACTTGGAGACCAGGGCGAATATATTACTACAAAGGCTCTTCATCTCCGTCACCTCCTTTCTTAACTGCACGTTCTCTTTCCTCAGTCTCTCGTTCTCATTCAACAGATCTGCGTTTGGCCCGATTACCGGCGGCACCGCCGAGGGCGACGAGGTCGTTGAGATTACCTGCTCGTCTCCGGAACTCGACGGAGATATTTTAGGTTTAGCCGTCGGTATCGCTACAGCCGCTACACTTACAGGTGACGGAGGCGCCGTTACAGTTCCAGACGTTTGCATCGAGATTTTGCGTCTCTGTATATCGCACAACAGCCTCTTCTGTCCTCTTCTGAAACAGTCGTTAGAGAATTCCCATCGATCAGGTACTACCTTCCTAAATCCCTACGAGAACCGGAGAGAATTCAATCAATAACTTCGAAAGCTATTAACAAAAGGGACAAAACTTGAACGACATGATCAGATAACTCACGTAAGTGTTCAATTGGCGAACGAAGCTAGAGAAGTTGTTGTGTTTGAAATACTTAGGAAGCAAATCTCGGGCAAAAGCCATAGGATTCCAAACTATAAAGCTAGATCCATCTTCATTCCATGAAATCACATCATCGATGTTGTGATCGTCTACAAGTTGATAAGTCTTGGTCAAAAACGGCGTCGGTAAGGACCTCTGCGAGTCTCCGGGGGACGGTTCGCCGTTTTGCTCCACTGGCGACGGCGGAGGCGGCGCCATGGCCGTCTCTGTTGGATAATTAAATAAAACACTAGATGAGGGGTCTTCAATGATTAATTACAGGTAGAACAATGGAGATTACGAGAGAAACAGAGAGAAGCTGGTTCTAGAATGTTCTGAAAGAGAAACGGAAACAGATAGAGAAGAGGAAGAAACGGCGAGTAGAGAAGCCGAAGGTAGAGAGAGAAAGAGAGAGATAGAGGAAACAACTAGAAGTTGTGTTACGTCTCTTCGAGAAACTTCCCCTTATTGTTCCTTATTCAAACTTTCGCATACTTCCACGTGTCGAAAATTTATTGGTATCTGCACGGGGGTAAAGATTTGGAATTTACAGTGCGGCCCGTGCCTGTCCAAAAATAGGTAGGACGTGAACTTCCCGGTAAAATGGCAGTTATGCCCCTACTTAGACTGATACAATAAGGGTCTGCTTACTTAGAGAGGTAGTAATAGAATGGAACGGAACGTAACACACTTTTATCGTTAGGTTGAGGATTTTATAATAGAATGGAACAAAATGGGATAGAAGCAGAAGGTTTCATGTTATATTTCATTCTATCATAAACAATAAAAATAAGAAATATCTGATTTGGGAAGTTTAGGATATAAGTAAACTAATAAATACATACTATCTAATATACTTTCACTAATTTTTAATACCAATTATTTCTTCTAATCCTAACCCTTTATATATAATTAATAATATTTTTATATTATTTCTCTTTACCTTAATAATAATATTTTTATATTATTAATAAAAATGTATATAATTAATAATATAATAAAATTTTAATAAAATTTTATCAATAAAAATAGAAAATATATAACAAAAATTATTATTTGTATATATATATATATATGTAAATAAATCATTTTTAAATATAAATCACATATAATATAATAAAATTTATTAAATAATTAATAATAATATTTTTATATATTTAATAATAAATTGTATATAATTAATAATAAAATTTTTATTAAAATTTTATTATTTTAAAATAGAAAATATAAAAAAAATTATTTGTCACGTTGAGTGTGACTTTTTAATTGGACATGATTTCTGTTTTAAAATCATAACGTTAAATCTCTTGCAACAACCATTTTAATATTAAGGGTATAATAGTTATTTATTATACATTATATTATATTTCTTTTATCTTCCAAACAATATTTCACTACGTTACATTATGAATCTTTCCATCTCTCTCAAACAACTTTTCATTATATTACATTCTATTCTATTATAAACCGTTCCTTTCCATTCTATTAATTAACATCCAACCAAACAGGCCCTAAGAGATTTAAGATTTAAAATGATTGATTGGTATTAGACTGACTGATTAAAAATTAAATAAAAAAATTTAAAAGATTGATTTTTCTTATTTTTCTAAGTTTAATTGAAAAATATTATTAATTTATTTATTTATTTATTTTAGTTTATAAGAACTTATTAATTTATGAAATAACCGATTAATTAATAAATTAATAATTTTTAGCAATAAAATTTATTAAAATATATCCAATCAGACAGTTGAAAGATTCAAAATTTTTCTATTTAAATCAGTTGAATCGATTGAAATGGAAAAATCTAGACCAAATGTTTAATGAATAAAATAAGAAGTTTAAGATTTAAAAAATAATTAGATTGTCTAACGATGAAATAAAATTAAAAATTTTGAAATCTAATTAAAAGACGTCGGTCTTATCTATCAAAATTTTAAATTTTAATTAAAAAAGAATTTATTAAATAATAATTAATTAATTAATTTTAATTTGTAATAATTTATTATTTTAAACGTTGATTAACCAATTAATAAATTTATTCAATGACAAAATTTATTAAAATACATAAAAGTTTTGGGTTGAATTATAAATTAAATAATTTAAAAATTTTCGATTTAAGTTTTTAAAATGTTGGGTAAATGGTCGTTTTCATTCCTTTAATGCAGCTCCCAAAAAAGTCCAAGATCTGGAGATGTTTCCCGAACTTTATGAAATGGGACGTGACCTATGGGTCCTATTTCTATATAAAATTAAAATTAATATGAAAATAATTTCACAACCATACAATTTCTTCAACTTTTTATTCTGTTTATCTCTTCTACACCAATAAAAAAAACAAAATACAATTATCCATCACAATTACATTGCTGTCTTTCATGTCATTTTCTTAAAACAAAGAATATGATAAAAAAGGATATAACATCTTTTGTATCATTCCTGACGTTCCTTTCATGTTTTATTAAATCTCATCTACATATTTATGTACATTTAATAAAATATAATTAGAATAAAATAAATGAAACAAAAAATTTGATGGAATCAAAAAGTGTTGAAATAGCTTATAAAGTTAACCCTTTGTGATTTTTATAATTTTAAGTTACAGAAAATACCTTTTCGTAAAAATATAAAGGGAAAATTGCATCAAATTGTTTTATTTGAACTCAATCAAAATTAAGATAAAATAAAAGAAAAATTTGAGTTGAATCTATCATTGACATTATTATGTATTACTATCTAATTTATTAGTTTTGTTATGTATTTTAAATTGTAGATTAGATGTTATGTTATAATGTGATTACAAGCACTTTCAAAAATTTTAGATGATATGAAAATAGTTATAAAAAATATGATGATAATTATTAATGATTAAAAAATCTAATCGGTTCAGTCGGTTAATCATAAAAATTTTAAACTGACCAATTTTTCGGTTTAGTCTTCAATTTTTCAGTTTGATTTATTTTAATAACTCTTGTTTTTAAAATTGATAAGTTTACTAATTAATTGATAAATTTTTGTAAATTAATAAATTATAAATTATAATAAATCAAATAATTTTTATATAAAAATTAAATTTTCAATTAAATTTCAAAATTTTTTATAAGCAAGGACAATCTATTTCGATAATATTTTAAATTGCTTAAATTTATTTAATCTTTAACTAATTTTATAACGATTTAGTACTATTTGAACCTTTTAAACTTTAAATATCTTGTAATAATGGTTTAATAAAATATAGATAATTATAACAAAATGTAAAATAAAAGAAAATATTGAGTTGAATTCATTTCGTTGTTGACAATTTTATAACATCAAAGTATCTGTTTCAATTACTCTGTTATAACTTTGTTTTATTAAACCTCATCCGTGAGGTTTATATAAATATGTGAATGAAATTTAATAAAAACATGATAAGAACGTTATAATCATACGGAACATCTGATCCATAATTTTATATAGTGTATATGTAATCATAAAAGTATAACTATAGTTATATAGCTATTCCATCGGTGCTGGTGATCAGCTGGAGCACAATGACCGAACTGGATCAGAGGAAAAAGAAATGGAGGAAAGCTATCAACTTAACAGCAGGTCGTACATTACCAGAGTTCTTTTGATCGTTCCGACTGAAACAACCAACCGTAAATTACATTTTCGAGTAAATGTAAAATTAAAGTCTTTTGTAGGGTCTCACGACTTTGAGAGAGAGGGATTTTTGAGCAGCATCTTCTACCTGTAGATCTGCAACTCCTCAAGCATTACTTTAATGAAAAGGTTGACCAAACAAAACCCTATCAAGAAGATAAGGTTCTAATAGGATAAGAGAAGATTGGTATCTCTTTTCTTGTCCCCTGTCTCTGTCCCCTTTATCATCCTTTTACCATATAGGTGATATTAAATGTATATACTTCAATTATTATCAACATACATCTGGCTTTGCCTAAAATAAATGTCTTTTGTTAGGTTACATCATCTTAATGAAAAAAATTATTAAAAGATTCAATTTATTAGACTGTTTAAATGTAAAAATTTTGAAATGTTTAATTTTTTGATTCAATATTCAACTTTTTAATTCGATTTACTTCAATAACTTTTGTTATTAAAAACTGATATATTTTTATTAATTAAAAAAATTTTAAAAATTAAAATAAATTAATCAATTTTTTTAAAATTAAACTTTAAATTTTTCGATGAATAATGATAATTTCTTTCGATCATATTTCAGGCTGTTTGGAAACTTTTAAATTAAATTCATTGACAAATTGAATTCAATTACATTTGTGGGAGTGAATTAAATTCGATTTACATTGTTTAAAATAAATCTATAAATATTAGAATTGAATTCAATTACATTGTTTAAAACACAATAAAAATAAATGCAACTACTTCGTATAACTTTTTTATCCTTAACTAAAAATAGTATGTAATCAATGTGTGTATACTTTGTAATAATTTGTATATTTATAATGCGTATATTTGAAAAAAATTTTAATGTTTTAAAAAGAATTGACTCTTCAATTAGAACACCAAATCGGACTATTTAAGATGTGAATTGAATTCTTAAAAAAAATAAAATTCAATTAAATAGTTAAATTCAAGTAATCTCCTTTTTAACATTTCAAACACATGAATTGAATTCAATTATATAAAATTAATAAATTGAATCCAATTCAATAGATTCCAAGTGACTTGTAAATTTTTAGTTAATTTTATAACAATCGATTAAACCTTAATTGTTTCATCTTATCAATTTAAAATCATTGATAAAAAGTATAAATATTCTAATAAAGATATGTTTAATATTTTAATCTTAATTTTACTTAACCTAAATTAATAAATATAACTCATTTAATTAAGGGTGACAAAATTTCAAATCAAATTCAAACTTAACAAGTAAAATTTTAAAACTTGTAATCTACTACGCAGAAGAGCACCTAAACCGACCTATCCTATTATCATCTCCAAGCAAAGCCAATCAAGCAAGTGTTCCGTCAGAAAAGTGTTCCAACTTTCAAACATCACGTTGTCCATCAGTTCCAATTTGGGATATTTACAAGACAAATTCATCCTTCTCTAAACCACGAAACCTCATCTACTCTTTCAGCTACAATACACTAATGACAGCTCCCATGACTTAAGTCACTGACTTAAAGTCACTATGAACCAAGAAAAAGGAAAAACCAAAGTAAGAAGGCAAACACCGAAGGAGGAAAGGAGCAATCTTGGTAAGTTGACAGGTGCCACTGGTGTTAAATTTGAGGGTCTCTTTCATCTCTATCACCAGATCTGTTCCCAAGCTGAGGGACCACCTACAGCAGCGAAAATGAATAAACCGCAGATTGGTAAATGATCAAGAACACCAAACTCTATATGGGTTCTAAATTTCTGAAGAAAGTCTCAAGAAAAGGAGCTATTATGAAGTGGGGTCAGTCATAGTAAAAAAGAGATGGTTTCAATCAATTCTGATCCTGAATCCTGATTTATCATAAACTCCATATTAGTTTCTCACCAACCTGATCTTGGGATGGATCGTGTCGATGAGACGATATTCTCCTTGTTCTCCTGTCGGTCCTGGCCTCCATTGTTCTGGTTCTTTTGCCAAGCGTTTCTGTTTGCAAATACCCAAAAAGCTAAAGACCATTATTATAGTCCATAGTGATAGGAAGGAAAGTGCATAGAAGAACACGAAGTGAATCTACACCAAAAATGTCAACAAAAGCTAATTCTTAAAGCGTTCTTTGGACTAAGGCTCGGATCAGAAATCAGTTTGTGCACGTTTATTGACCAGAGATTTAGTGCTTTGCTAAATACCTTTAGCTTCCATAAAAATCTTCCCATCTTTCTGGCTTCAAACGAACAACATTGAATCGATTCTTTTCACATTAGACCCAAAAAAGGATCATTAAACACCTTTTTTTTTTTTAATACGATCTCTAACAATGGTTGCTACATAATTCCATGAGCAACGATCGAGCAAAGACGTGAACTTGAACATAAATGGTACTTCTCAAAATGCATGCATAAGCATAAGGGAACATAGTAGAAGAGATAGACTCTTTTCTTGATACCTGAAGAAGGTTGTTTCGTTCTTCTTTGTGACTTCAAATCTAGAGTGGATTCCGAGGTGTCAGGCAAGTAACGATCGAGCCGAAGAAACCTGTCGTCATTTTCGAGCATTCTACGGACAAAAGACGCTTCCATGGAGTTCAGGAAATGGAAGTGCTTCTCGTTCGTCCACTGCTCCGTTTGCTTCTTGGAGACGTTCGGGTCCATCTTCCCGGAAAAGGGTCGCCGGCGAACACCTTTTGTGGGGCTTAGATTATGACTTTTATATGTTCCTTTATGCGTTGGAATTTTCAGGTAGAACTCTTCAGGAGTTTTTATATATATAGCGATACAATTGAACTTTGTTTTTAACACAAACAAAAATATCTTCACTCGCTGTTCCAATCAACGCGCGTCGCGTTGGACTTATTCTTGCTTTAATTTTTTTTTAAATTTATCTTAAGATGATCATGTCAATTTACATTAAAAATATTTTATTTTTATTTATTTGTTATTACTTTAAATTATTAAATTTCTTATAAAATTAAAATCCTCTAATTATAATGAAAATACATGAATTATATATATATATATAATTTAAGTTTAAAATTTAAAATGAATATAATTAATAATATGAATCGTTTAAATATATTGTACAACAAAGTTCTTACAAGATTAAATAACAACAGCAATAATAACAACACTTCAGTAAAAATTTCGTATTACGAGGTTCATTAATATATAATCTTACTCGTAACTAGTAAATAGGTTGTTTATAAATTCTTACAAGATACTAAAGATATTAAAATTACCTAATAAATGATTTAAATTAATGAGTTGAAATCCGGATTAAAAAAATAACTCTTAAAATGTAAATAGTTCTTCAAATGATTAATAAAAGCACAATGATATTAAGCGAGTAGGAGCGGTTGAGCGTATTCTCGAGGGTGGGAGAGAAGGGAGGAGAGGAAGAAAATATCTAAGATTAAAGAAGGAAAGAAAGAAGAAATAGAGAACAGCAAGGAAAAGATATTTTTAAGAGGAACAACGGAAGAATCCATGCCTGAATGACCATCAAAAGTAACAAACAAACACCATAAAAATCTTGTTTTTGGGGGGGTTGATATTTTAGAGGGAGGGTGGCGGTTATCCAGTCGTTAAAATTATTGGATCAGTCCTCCTCCAGGTTAGGTGTAAGTTGACAACCTATGATTAATGTTCTTGTTTCTTTAGATCATATAAATTTCCATTTTAAATTTATTATACTAAAGTTGCTTTCTTAAAGTATTATATATACGTACATAAGTACATATATATATATATATATGACATGCGGAGGAGCTAATTCTGAAATTCAATTCGATTTAGATTAAGTTTGATTAAATATTTTTAACTTTTAAAAATAAAATTGATGTTTTTTTTAAAATAGAGCTTTAGGTTAGTTGATAGTCCAAGTTCAAGCTCAATATAATTTGAAATTAAAAAAAAATAACTTGGTTCGAAACTCAATTAATTCAGGCTGAATTTATTAACTTTCGGTCAAGCTAGAGTGAGTCACAATAAAATAGGCAAATTTTACTCTGTTCCAATCATATTCTATTAAATCTCATCCATATATTTACGTGGAGTCTATGTAAATATGTGGATAAAATTTAATGAAATATTATAAAAATACTATAACCAGTACAAAATATTTGATCCCTAATTTTAGGTGCTTCAGATGTAGCATTTATGGTCTTGGCCTAAACAAATTTAAATAAGCATGAGTACAGCCAAAAGTATGGTCTAGCCTAAACTATTGATTTAACTAAAAGGTGCAAAAATTATATTTAAGCTTTTCTTTATTTTTATACTTTTTGAATTTTTTTTAGCTATGATGATGTTCTAATCAAGTTGGGTTGATCTTCTTGAACCTAAAATTAGGTTCGATTTTTTTCAATTTAAACTTGAATTCTGTTCAAATTTAGATTAACTCGAAATTTATTTATTAATTTTGGGTCAAATTTTAGCTAAATTAAAATAATTTTTTGTTAATATAATTTAATGATACACAGTCCTCTCTTTATGTGACTCGAACGTTTTGATCATAAAAGAATAATCTTATTAATTGTTCTAAAACTCGCCCTTAATATTATAAAGTAAAAATAAACAAATTAAATAAAAAAGGAACCATCAACAATAATTTTAAAGAATATTCATAAACAAACTAGAAGCTTCAAGAAATATCTAAATTAATATCTGATTTGTAAGACAAAGTTTGAATATATCTTCAAAGATAATTTAATGAAGGAGAGATATTTTTGGTGGAGGTGTTAAATTCAAAGTTGATTGTCATTGATGATGTGAGATTAGAATGTACTAAGGTTTGATGACTAAGGTGCTATGTATTGAGATTATTATCAACTCAACCTAAGCATTATATTTTGACCAGTATGTGTATCACAGTAGTGACATGTCTGTACTGTATAGCTTTGCATGGGCAAGAGTCAATAAGAGTTAAGGACACATCACAAGAAATAAAGTAGATGATGATAGGATCAACCGAACCAAACTGATCCAAATTTTTTGTTACCCTTAGCCCTATTTAGTTGAGGAATCAGTAATGGAACAGGATAAAACGTAACATACTTTTATCGTTTAATTGAGAATTTTATAATATAATAGAACGGAATGGTATTGAAGCAGAGAGTTTCATGTTATACTCCATTCCATCCTAAACAGTGAAAATAAGAAACCTCCGATTCGAAAGTTTAAAATAGAACGTAAACTAATAAATACATACTACTTAATATACCCTCAATAATTTTTCTTAATACTAATTATTTCTTCTAACCATAACTCTCTTTTCTCTATACTCATTTATTACGGTTCATAAAAATTGTATATAATTAATAAAATTTTTATATTATTTCTCTTGATTCTAATAATAATATTTTTATATTATTTTTCTTGATCCTAATAATAATAATTTTATATTATTAATAATAAATCGTATATAATTAATAATATTGTTATATTATTTCTCCTTACCTTAATAATAATATTTTTATATTATTAATAATAAATTGTCTATAATTAATAATAAACATTTTATTAATAAAAATAAAAATATATAAAAATTATCCTTTAATTGTTTGTGTACTCTTTTGTATAAATAAAATATAAATAAATTATTTTTAAATATAAATCACATAAAATAAAATAAAATAAAATATATTAAATAGTTAATAATAATATTTTTATATAATTAATAATAAATTTTATCTAAATAATAATAAATTAATAAATTTTTATTATTTTAAAATAGAACATATATAAAAAGTTATTTATTACAGTTGTGACTTAAACCGTGACTTTTAATTGGACATAATTTTTGTTTTAAAATTATAGCTTTAAACTTTCCGTAAAAACTATTTTAATATTAAAAATATAATAGTTATTTATTATACATTATATTATAAACCCTTTTATTATTTTTAAACGATATTTTATTATATTACATTCTATTCCATTATAAAACATTACATTTTGTTTTATTTCATTTTATTAATTACCATCCAAACATACATAAACTTAATTGCATTGCAATTGGTAGGGACTTAATAAGTTTAATACTCATAAGAGCCATAACATAGAGCCAACACAAAGAGACAAACTCGCCTCTCGCCTCTTCTCATTCAAGATTGGTGTGGCGAGACCTGATGGCCTCAGGACTCTGACCCAGAACCTCGCCCAACTTATAAACCACCATCTCAAACAACACAAACAACGCTCCTTCGTAAACACTCCCCATAGGCATCAATGGCCGTGATTTCACCTCATCATCGGCCATGGTCTGCGCTGGCACATAGCAGGTAACAGTGGCATGCTTCACGCACGATCCTGTCTCCGGCTGAGAAGTCAAGAGCAGGACTTGGGCACCGGCCGATTTAGCCACAGAGCAAATTGCGTCAACGGTGGAGAATCCCCCGGGGCCGGCGGATGCTATCAGTAGGTCCTTGGAGGAGATTGGAGGAGTTGTCATGTCGAAGACGAAGTGAGCAGAAAGGCCCAGATGAGCTAATCGCATGCAGAGAGCTTTAAGCATAAGACCCTCACGACCAACTCCGTAGAGGAAGATGCGGCCCTCTTGACCAGCAACGGCGATGAGAGAGGCCATGGTGTCCAGCGGTGGTGGATAAGGATTGGTGGGCTTGGAGAAGATAGAAGCTATGTGGCTGCATATTTCGGAGGCTAAAGTCGAGGCTGATGAGGCTTGGGAGGACATTGTCGGAAGTCTTCGTACTTCGGTTTTCTGTGTGCTGAAGATAAGGGTTTCGATAGGATTCATATTTCATTCGTTGTCCGATTTGTTTGTTAGTGAATAATCGACATGACCCCCAAAAAAAAAAGTGTTTTAATATTTAACAAAAAGTTTAAGTAATTATTTAAATTTATATTATTAAAATAATACTTATTACGTAAAATAATAATAGAAATAATACTTTATTTACATTTTTTAAATATTAACATAAAATTATTAATATTATAAATAACAATAGGAGTGGAACCAAGCCGAAAGAATACCCAAAACTCGATCAACAACAAGAAGGATTTACATGCAAGAACATCGATTTTGGTTTGGAAAACAAGAACATACATAAAAGATGGTTATGGAGAAGAATATGGTTATGGTTGACAAAAATTCTCAACTCACAACATAGTATTTACATGCAAATGTAAAAACACCACCAAAAATATTAAAAAGAAGGGAATGCCATAAACAGTGAGTATCAAATTGGCTCAATAGCTTCTTTTGCTCTCCACTAGTTGAAGGTAAGAGAGCCTTGCAGAGGCAAATTGTCTGTACCTTCTAAAGTTGTTCATATCTTTAACACAAGCACTTACTGCAGAACAATTCAACTACTCCGTTCTTTTCCTCTCCGTTCCGTTCACTTCTTCCTCTTCGTCGTCAAAAAATGAACCCTTCCGCCGGAGTTCCTTGACTTTACGAAACTCATCATAGTGAACTCGTCGGTGCTCCCTAAAGCTTGCACTCCTATCTGTTTCAGAATCTGTCAGCAGCAAGAGAAATACCCATCAGCCATCAAAACAAATGGCCTCACTTTTTATGAGAATTTGGAATAAGTTGGGAGTGAAAACCAGTGCGACTACATGACCAACCTTCTCCATCTTGCTCCACGGGATCTGCCTCATCTTCGGATGACGTCCAACCGCTGGATCGCCTGTTGGGATTTTTACTAGAAGACACCATAGTATCCAATGCATTCCGCAGTTCCTCCGCATATTTTGTATCACCACTAGTTTCATCAAAACTACCCCGCCTAGGGGACAAAAAACCTACAGCAATAAAGGAAAAACTGGCAATTTTAAACTAGGAAGATAGTACTGTGTTAGTAATCTCATAAAGAAAACGCTTGATGTAATGTCTTTTTCTCGGGTGTGGCGGAGGCTTTCATTGACTTCTGTCTACCAAACACGAGCGAATGCTTTGCCTGCTTTTAGTTTAGGAGAAACGAAGATAAATTAACATACCATCATCATCAATCATTGGGTGATATGGAGTCTTGGGTTCAGTGATTTTCTGCCTTACAGGCTTATTGGCTTCAATTTCACCCAGATTAGCTTCATCCCATTTTACACGACTCCTGTTACTCCTGAGAATTTGATGAAATTAACATATCATAATTACTAGCTCAAGCCAGTGGAATGTAAATAAAGCAACACAGTTCAGTTGCAAGTAAACAGGCACATCAGTATAAGAAATTATGACACGAATACGTAACAAAAATTAGAGGCTAGAACTCTAGCTTCGACTCTTAACACATATATTCCCATGACCAACATTACACGTCTTCTAGCTTGTAAAATCGACAAGATACTGTTATTGAATGCCATCCATATGGCACATATTTATGAACTAAGCCAGGAGAAAAATAACTTAATTTCTAGAAGAAATGAACAGAAAAACAATTGCACCTGCCAAAGTGTCCAGTACTGACTTCCAATTGAGCAACATAAGAACATCATTTTTTTTTTCCGTGGCAAACAGATATTCCGTGGTTTCTCTGTATCAATTAATGGAAGGTTCACTTGATTCTCCAGAATATGCATTATATTGACATCATGCTATAAATGGGCCTAGATATGCTTAAGCTTGACCATAAAGAATTCAACTATCTTCTGTGGACCATAAGAAACATATGATCCAGATTGACTAATCAGGCAAATAACAGGCACATGCAAATTCGCAAGAAGCATATCAATGACAGCAAGTTCTAAGAATCTCAAATGACATCACACTATGATCCAACATGTAGTGATATTAATCAAAGGTGCCACCACTGAATATAAAGTTAATGTCAGAAGAAATACACCAAACACAGAAGCAATCTTTTTAGCAATAGAAAGTAACATAAAAAGCAACACTTCTGCAACAAAATCTTAAGAGATGTGAAGTAAATAAAGGGAACTATTGGCACAAAACAGTTTGAAGTTACTTCATTTTGCAGATCTTGGTATCTCCAACAATCACCAATCTCACGTAAACAGTTGCTGATTGACCTGATTTCATTCAAACATGAGAAACAAGAAGTTAAATGTAGGTTATCAAACAAGGCAACAGATATGCTGCATAACAACAAAGACAAAGGCTCGATGTTATA
Organism: Erythroxylum echinodendron; assembly: GCA_027575705.1. NCBI lineage: Eukaryota > Viridiplantae > Streptophyta > Magnoliopsida > Malpighiales > Erythroxylaceae > Erythroxylum > Erythroxylum echinodendron. The sequence continues at coordinate 37,222,257 of JANZXR010000006.1, forward strand.
TAAGAAACCATGTAATAATCAGAAGGCCTTTCTCCACCAAATTCCAAGAACGGTAATATAAATGAGTAGAGAGAACAGTTGATTGTGCATGTAAGAGGCGTTACCAAGACAAAACCATCAACAATCCATACAAACTCTAGGAATAGTAAGTCAAATAATTTGTTAGACAATGATTTTGAGACTTAACAGCATAATTATCATATCAGGAACAAGGGAAAATATCAACTAGTTGAACAAAACAAATTTAAGGATCAAAACTATATCCGAAAAGAGCTAACGTTGGCAAAACGTTCAAGGAGACTAAAACATTCCATTCACACTAAATTTGGTGAATATTGGAAAAATTTGAAGGTGCCTCAACTCAATAATACCCCAACTTAAAACAAAGCTTCAACTTTGTTTTAAATAATCAATAACCATACAACTCCTAACAGATAAAAGGCTGAGAAATGTATCCATTGCCTACAAACAAGATAAAAGAACTCCCTTATCAGTAGCAGTTACAACAATCACAAACATTCTCACTCAAAACACATGGGGATATCAAGAAAATGTAACAAATCTTTCAGCATATCTATACGGTGAATGTAGCCAAAACATCGAATCTAGGTTGGGAAAAACCATTTATAATAACTCTTTCCCTTTTACAAGGTTGGCTTTTAAGTTTTGATGCGATGATAAAGATACATTATAGCACCCAACACAATATTATGAATTTAAATTACCTAATGCAGTGAAGCTAAACGTTATCTAACTAATCCCTGAAAACAACAAGAGAGGATCAAAAAGTTGAACCGTACAAAAAGTATCATCTTTGCATTTGTTTTCACAACTTCACCGAGCTTTCTCGAGAATCAAACGGAAATTAGAAAATGGGTATATTACCAAAAAAACGCAACTGAAAATTGTATAATAAATTGGAGAAGAGATTTGTACCTGTATTCGCTTTGTTTCTTCTTATGGGATCACGATGACTCTCCTCTTTCTTGCGCCTTCCGCAATTTTCTACTTTTCTTATGGACTATATTTCTTTTCCGGTACTGCCCTTATGTAGTTCCATATCCACGATTGAGCCCCCATACAGAATCACAGCTATCAATTAGTCCGAAATTACCCTCTCTAGTTATTAGGGAAAAAGACTGCATGCCATTGAAATTTTTTTCCTTTGCATATAGGAATGTTAATGGACCCGGGACATGGTGGCCTGTGGCCTAGCCCATAGCCCGACGGCTTAAGATGGGTCGGTTCATAGTTTGGCTACGGGAGACCGGCCTGCCTAACTTATTATTTATTTTTTAAACAAAAAACTTCCAAAAGACATTGTTTTAGACAAAACTCTTTAGAAATAATAGGCCGGATTGGGTCCAGAATATGGTCGGCTCGTGACTTACTTGTAGCCCAATCAATCCAAGCTCAAAGCGGGTGAGGCGGGTCGGTTTTGCCATTTCTATCCATATAACAACAAGATTTTTATTAGATTATTATTATTGCACCATTTCATCCCCATCGAGAAATATTTTAAAAATTGAATCGGTTTGAGCTGTTTAATAATAAAAACTTTAAACATGCTAATTTTGTAGTTTAGTTTTCAACTTTTAGGTTTAATTTAGTTTAATAATATTTGTTGTTAAAATTGATCAATTTATTTATTAATTTGTTATTTTTTTGTAAACTACTCAGTTTTTATAAAATAAAATAAATCGATTAATTTTTATTTAATGATCTTTTTTTAATTAAATTTTAAAATTTTCAATAATTAAGGATAGTTTTCTTCCATTATCTTTTAAATCATTTAATTTTATTCAATTTTATAACATTCTAATATTAATCGAATTTTTTAAACTTTAAATCTTTTAATTTATTAGGTTAACTTTTGGTCTGATTTTTAAAATATCGGCATAGAGTAAAGACCAGAAATGTGAATTTTGTAATTTTATTTCAATTAGTTAAATTATTTTAAGAATGATAAATTAGTGAAAGTTAAATTAAAATAAAAATTTAAACATTAACTTAAACCGATTATTAATTCAATTAGATATTAAAATAAGCTGGACCTTATAGGATCAACAGTAAGATCACGCCAACTAAGCTGTTGACCAAAGACAATGAGTGCTGATACGTGGCATGATCTGGTCCTTAAATCGTAAAATGGAATTTACAGAGAGGGCAATATTGTAAAAGTATTAAGAAAATTGGACAGAAATTGAAACATGAAGCAGAGTTAGTGGTGAAACCGAGAGAAGAGAGATTTCCTTAACGAGTTAATAAGTGACTAAGCCAACTCTGTAGGATCTCTCCGTCTTGTTCATCAATCACCAGCATCAAAAGCATCTGTGAACTCGGGTTGCTTTTAGATTTTTAGGTATTGTCGTGACCTGATCAATTGGGGCTTTCATGTCATCCACTTTGATGATTATCTGCTATCTATTCATGATAATTCTGTCTTCTTGATCTGGGTTTTTATGCGGGTTCTTAATGCTATTTGTTATCTGGGTTTCTTTTAAAGTTGTTTTCTTTGCTCTGTGTGGATCACGAATCACTTAGGTTTCGTGAGTTTAGGATGAGATCTCGAGGAATTTTCTATGCTCGTTTACTGATTTCATCGGGGGTTTGATTGTTGCTAAACTCCATTGTTGGGTTAAAGTTCTGTTCTTTGTGCTTTGTTCTAATGATCTGTTCGTAATGAAAAGGTTGATTGAGTGATCTGATTTGGAATGAGTACTTGTGGCATTGTTTTTGATAATTGCAGTGAGGTTTTTGAGTATTTGAATGAAAAACGTGATCTAATCTCGTTGTGATTTTGTTGTAAATAGCTGCTGTATGTAATCATCGAGGATTTCTTCTGGACTTTGTGTTTTCACAGTCGCAGATGTTATGTAAACTAGCTCATTACCATTTCTGTTACAACAACGATTTGGGGAATTCTTTCACTTCACTTTTCTCGGGGGTTTTTTCGTGCTTACTCCTGGAAGTTATATGCATTTTCTGGTCAACTCTGTTTGTTTTTAAGTTCATTTAGATTTAAGATTATTATGTGCTCTAAACTTGTTCTGAGGTAGTTAGGTAAACTATCTACTCAATAGGAATCTTTTATTTCTCTATCATACTATTCTTGCAGGCACTGATGCACACATAATTGCATGTGAGATTACATTGCTTTCCTTCTATAGCCCTTTGTAGTGATTTGTATCAATCAAATACTGAATCAGATCAATAGTTGGAATAGAACTGGTGAAAGTATATTGTATTGCGACTGGCATCCAATGATTCACGACATTATCGTTTCGTTTCTCATCAAACTCATACCTTTGATATCTATATTGCAGGGTTGTTTTTATAAGAATGAGAGAGATTGGATTAGAATAAGTGCAAACGTGATGATTGGGAGGAAAACCTGATTAATAACTATAAGCAGACCAAGCAGAAATGTTCTCATTGTTTTATGGACTTTGGAAATATCTCTTCAGTAAGACAGAGTTCCATGTGCTCATTCTTGGAATCGACAAGGCTGGGAAAACAGTAATTCATCTTTTCAGCTCTATAAATTTTCAAATGTGTGCTATTCTGCTTAATGCCTTCAATAAATCATGAATTCTGCAGTTCAGTAACTTAATTTTCAATGTCAAATTGTAGACTTTGCTGGAGAAGTTAAAGTCAGTATACTCAAACTTGGAAGGCCTGCCTCCTGATCGAATTGTTCCCACCGTTGGACTAAATATTGGACGCCTTGAAGTATCAAATGCAAAACTTGTGTTCTGGGACTTAGGAGGGCAGGTATGTTTCGACAGCCAGGCTGTTATGTTTAATATCTAACATAGTGGGGCTGTATAGAGACATTGACCATACCAATAAATTGCCTAACCAAGAGTTTGACCTTGTTCTTTGATCAATCTTTATTCCTAAATATGGTGCCGGTTAGGTATAAGCAATAGATAAAGTTGCAAATAAAACTTCTTGCTTTTCCAAAATGTGGTGAGCCACCAATGTCTGTCTATAAAAGCAGTTATGTTTTTAACATAGAATTTTTCTGTCTTTTCAGCCTGGTCTTCGTTCAATTTGGGAGAAGTACTATGAAGAGGCGCATGCTGTTGTTTATGTTATCGATGCTGCTTGCCCGTCACGGTTTGAAGATTCAAAATCCGCATTGGGTGAGTCGCAACATGTTTGCTTTATGATACAGATTAATTGCTTTCAACATGTATGTTTATGATATACTGAAACCATTTCTAACAGAAAAAGTTCTGAGGCATGAGGATTTGCGAGGGGCTCCCCTTTTGATATTGGCAAATAAGCAGGTATATCTAAATTTCAGTTTAGGTTCAAAGAATGTTATGGGTCTTGATACTAAATTTCAGTAACCTATATGTGAATGTTTGCTAACTAGTTCATTTACAAACTTCGAGCAAAAAGAATGTTTTCGGTTGTCACAACATTGGCATCATTATGATGACAGGATCTTTCTGAAGCTGTGTCAGCTGAAGAACTTGCGCGATACTTAGATCTTAAGAAGTTGGATGAAAGGGTTTACAAGTTTGAAGCTGTTTCAGCACATGATGGGTGAGTAGCTTTTACAGAATGAGGATCAATTTGTGCTTATAGGAACTGAATGTGATCATGTGATCTCCTCAACCAAAATGTAGCAAGCTGATATTATGCATTAAATCTGGTTGCAGGATGGGTATTAAGGAGAGTGTAGAATGGCTTGTAAGTGAAATGGAACGAAGCAAGAGAACTGAAGTCTTGAGAGTTCGTGCTGGTGTAGCTGGCCCTGGTGCTTAGTGGAAACTACATAAAGTTAGCAAACCTTTGTTTCTGCTTCTGTAGCTTCTGTAAATAGACAGGGTTTACATTAAATTCTATTCGACTATTAAGTCATTTTTGCACTTAAACTGGTAACATTACCAGATTATACATCACATTGTGCCTTTTGTATGACTGCCAATTTTCAGAGGATATAAATGATAAGGTGATTCAAATTGGTTCTATTTCTTCATTGTATACATGCAATTATCAAGTTTTATGCAGGACAGTGTCAGTAAGTAGGGAAGCAAACCGGCCTCTGCCTGGTTGGAACCTGAAGTCGATAGACAAAGCCTATTTTGAACGAGATTTGACCATGGTTTAAGCCAGGATTTCATCCGCTGATTTGGCCGGCCTGAAACAAACTGAAATTGTTGATAAACTGATATCCATTTGTTAAATGAATGAGACATTTTCAAGTCTGCCCAAAGTTGATCGGATTTCATCCAGGGTCCAAAAAAGAAGCCGGGCGGGCTGCTTGTGAGACCTTGATAGTTGCATATGAAGGATATTACTGAAGGTACACAAGAATCTTGGAGCTAAAATTGAAACTTCACTGATATGATATGTTCATAAAGGTTAAGTGCTGATAGAAGAAACAAGGATGAGATAAAGCAACAAACTTCAAGTTGGCATCTAGTGAATATTGAGATTTCCATAACCTAATCTGTACTTGGCCACACTAATTGAGTCTTTCATGCCATAATACTTCCTTTGGATCATTTTGGAAACATTGAAGCTGCAGTACTAGCTCTTTCCTTGACCTCCAGTTGGGGTTCTGTGAAAATATACAGAATTGTGATTAATCAAATTTTGCAGAGTCCCACGATCTATTACTAGTCAGAATTAGACTAACAAAATTTCAGTAATACGCTGGCACAACAATATATTTCTGTTCAATAATGGTGAATACAAAACATAAGAATACGGGAATAAAACCTACAAACAAACTTTCTCTAGAGAGTTTTTAAGACAGAGATCAAAAGACAAGCTTTTCTAAAAGATCTCATGCCTGACCAGAAACCAAACTTAGTGAAACATTAATATCAAACTCACTGGATGTTATGGCTTTGGGTCTGGTTTTGAACAAAATTTTGTGGCGAATGATCCCCACAACTTGCAGTTCTACATTAGACGAGTTATTGCTGTTTCCATTTTCTTGATCCACATCCATAAGCTTCACTTTCTTCAACACCACCAAAGGCTTCTTCAGGGTCACTTTTGACCCTGTCAATTCATGATACCCAATAGTAAGTGTGTACACTTCCTGAACAATCCAACCAAATCATGAGAGATACATTCAAACCAATCTCTTCATTTTCTGGGTTAGCGAAAAGATCCGAACTTCACTAACAGAGAAGCGAAAAGATCAGTGCTTTAGTAAGAGTAAAACCTGAGAAGAAGGACGACAAAGCTGCCCTATTTGGAGGTTTTGGAGGCGATGTTGAAACGAGGCCTGTGCTTCGATTACTCCTTGTAGTTCCACGATCGCCCATTCTGGACAATCCTCTTCTCCGCAGCTACATTTCACTTGAATCTGCATTTTGTAAGCGATCAATGAATCGGAGATGCAAGGAAGTTCACTGGGAGTTTTGGCGGCAACAAGTAGGATTCGCGCCTTCTTTGAGCTATAAAGAGGAGCGGTTGAACAATTGGGTCTCTGAACCTACTAGGCTACGAAAAGCGAGATTGTCCTGTTTTTTCGAGTAAGTCTAAATCTCAGGCCCATAACTTCTGTCCCAAATGTCTTAGTATTTTGCTTGAAGGTCAATGCTCTTATTCAAATTCAGACTCGAATATTCAAACCGGTCAAATCAGTCAAATTCAGGTCAAACTTAGATGTTACCGTGATCTGAACCCAAAAATCTTTTTTGAGCTGACAAACAATTTATATGTTGCGAGTCAAATAATAGATAAGCTGATAAAGTATGATAATTTCGACTTTCACTCTGCATTAAGGCTGTGGGAAGGAGATAGGTCCGACTCCAGAAGATTGACTTGAAACCAACTTACACAAAGGTTTTCATCTGAAAGAAAAATGTTTCTGGGTAAGTTCAAATCTGACCCAAGATAACTTGCTGCATTGCGTGAACGATCAAGAAAAGAGTATGTTCTAAGAAGGGACGGCTAACACACAGTACTACAAAAGTTCTCAGCTTTCCTATTCTGTACATTTGAATCACTACCAAGTTTATGGGCTAACAGTCCGATCACAGATGCTGGTTGAATCTCTGTTCTCCATGGTGTCGTGTAGTTCCACCGGAGTCTCCCGAATTCCCTCTGCTCCCATACGTTAATGCAGGCTCCACCAGAGTTGCCCCATAAAAGACGGACCTTCCCGGACTGCATAACTGCTGGCACACAAATTCGTTTTGGTAATGGTCATCTCCATTTGGCATGGATGAACCACTTCTTTCTTGTGAATGGCATGAACTTGACTGCCGAAAGTCTGGACCAACTACACTGTAATCCAGAGGAATTGCACCTGTAAGAGTTTTTATTGCAAATTCAATGCAAGGATCAGCCCAGACATGCCCGATGGGCAAGCTGAGGCCGGACCCTGGCTTATCATCACCCTTCTCACAGGCTTCTACTTCTGTGGCACGTTCTTCTGCATTAGGCAAGTTATCTAGAAAAGGACAAACGGTGCATTCGCTCTTTTTGTCAACTGCATTGCCTCTATCTTCTTTCTTTGCATTTTCATCCAGAGTGTTCAGGGTCCCAGCTTTAGTATCATTTGACATTTTTGGGCCATCTGAAGTGTCAAAGGAAGCACCAGTGAGAGTTTTTATTGCAAAAGCAATGCATGGGTCCTGCCATAACTCGCCAAGCGGCAGATTGAGAGGCAATTCTGTCTTTTCATCAGCAATATTACCAACATTCCCAGGATTCTCAAGAATGGCACTTCTGTACTCATCACCGTTATTTCCTCTTTCTATGTTCACAACTAGTTCAGATGGATTAGGTACTTTTGTAATACTATGGTGGCTCTGACTTGAAGCCTCACCTGCATTGGCATCTACATGAGAGGGCTGCTCACTGGCAGCTTGGTGGCCTCGATCTGTCATTTCCATTTTTGGTTTAGGATCAAGACGAACACCAGCAAGTCGTTTTGAAGCTCGACGAGGCAGGTCAAGAACTTTTTTTTTCTTAGATTTGTTCAGCCCAGTCTTTCTATTTTCATCCTTTGTTAATTCCACTGAGTTTTTATAACTCTCAGATGCATCAGTATTTACTTCATTTTCTTCTGAATCCTTCCCCCCTGGCAATGTTGATCTGCAATATTCAATTTTCATTCCACCTGCACCATCAAGATCACTCAAATTGGATCCAAATTTTTGATAGGATAGCAAATATTATCATCACAAATAACCACTGGCTCTATCACGTATTCATTTCCTGGGCTATCAGGCTGACAGAAAGGGAAGGTACAATAAAAGCCATTACACACTCATTCAGGCACACTGGCGGACAAGCTCAGACACAATGATACACACATAAAAATGAAGTTCAGGAATTTAATCTGACCAGAAGCACGTTCAACTGCATGCGTGCTTTCATCCCCACCAACTGAATCAGATCTCTGTTTATCCTCTACGATTGCTGGTGATTTGGGGCTGTGATCATTAGATTTCAGACTTGTCCTTTCAGTTGTCATTACTTTCAGTTTCTTGGCTGCAGCTGTAGACTGAAGTAAGCAGAAAGGGCCAAAATAATTAATAACATTGTTGCATAGGTAACTCATAAACGTGAACAAAACAACATAGTGTTGTATTTTCAGGAATGCTTAATACAAGTGTTAAGCATTTGTACGCTGATAAAAACTAGTACCAGTTAACAGAAAAGAAGTCTGTAGGCATAGGTTAACCTTCAATTTCAGAAGGATCTCCATAGCATCCGCTGTCTATTTCCAAGATTGAACCACACACAAAAAATAATGCGTAACTAAATCCTTTATTGACCAGACTACTCACCTACATTAAATGAATCAATTTGGCATTAAAGTAAATTTCAGCTATTTAATGCTGGTAAGTTCATGCTGGGCAAGTTCTACATTGATTCTAATATGGGATTATCATTAAAATATAAAATAAAAAAAAAGCAATCCATGTCTTGAATATAAACTGGCCCAGGAATAGGGCAAATCTCTCAATTTTAGGCACAGATACTTAAGTCTGAGACCACAAGCTCACAATGTAAACGGGCTTTGTTTTTTTCATGTTATGTCGACTATTTCCACCTCACCACACCCACACATTTGACACTTTTAATAAAGCAACAAAAGAATAATCTGACAAAAATGTCAGCATAAGAACTATGCTAATCAATAAGTTAAAAAAAGTAACTCGTTGAATCCAAGCATTGCCACACTCACAAAAGTTTTATCGTCTTCTATGACCAGATTTCTGTTGCCTCCGTCCTTTGGCTTCAGTGCTAGTCTTCCTATCTCCCCAGTGTCAATGTAACGAAGCGCGTCCTTCATAGAGCGGAATACAAATCCACTAACAGGATCGGTGTAAAACTGTACAAAATTAAAGTTCAGTTCGATAATATAAGTTCCACTAATTGAGATATGTTAGAAAGTCTATCAACTCAATAGCATAGCCAACCCAGAGATTGCGGTAAATGTAAACAAACGTATATAAAAGGAAATAATAAGTCGTGATAGAGGAGAAAAGGGTTTCCTTTTTTGTGTTTTATCCATTTCAAAAGGGGCATGGAAACAATATCTGTAGGAAACAGGAAGTGTGGGTTAAGTACCGCATCTTTCCTGATTCGACCACCCTTCTTTGTTACTTTGACCTCTTTGATCCACCCTGGTGGTAACTCTTTTGGTCTATCCTTCTCAACTAGAACCTGAATTTGCTTAGACAATTAAAACGTCAATCCCAAATTTCCAGAATAACATCAAACATGCAACTGAACAAAACAAGGAGACAGACATTTTCCAAGGATTGCAGATCAGCACTTTTTCGCTGCTCCTCTGATCGAGCATGCTCATCGTTGAGGTAGCGAAGCACCTCAACCTTGGAGTAGAATTTACCCCCACCTGAGGGAGGAAAGTAACACTGCAATAAACATACATGACCATAGAAGCTAGAGTTATTTTTCACTACATTAATACACAAATGTAAGCTGCAGTTGATCCCCTCAATTTATCTTCTTCCTCACTTCCCACAACAAAAGCTTCAAAATACCTTAAACAAAAAATTTCTACAGCCTAACAAATCTAATATCCAAGTACTATAATTTCCAAATCTTTTCATGGGTTCTCAGTTATGCACCTGAAAAACTTGCTTCCAACAAGCTCATCTCGTTAAATTACACAACTTTTTACTAGACTAAAAATATTAAGGCTATAGATAACAAGAACATGAAATTTAAGAGCCAAATAGATCCAAATCTTTGGAAATAATTACACTGTCAAAGGCATAGATCTCAAGAACATGTACAAAGACATGCCAAATCAAGACCTTTAAATTTAAGAGCGACCAATTACCTTGTCCTTTCTACCGTTCTTCCTCACTCTAACCTCCATTTTCCATCCCTCCGGTAGCCACTCTTCCGCCGTCCTGTCACCCATCGCCGCCGTTGACCGTGAGTCCCTCTCTCCCTATCTCTCTCTAAAACCCCGTTTTCTCTCTCTCTAAAACTGAGAAGGGTCTAGAGAGTCGAGAACTTTCGGACAAGAGATAAGGGTCAACACACCACGTGCTTCTCAAACTCCTCGAGTTTCTACATCGTCTGGCCACAAGAACCTTTTCACCTGTCCGAACCGGAGAGTTGTCGCGTCTGGTGCTTGTGGGTCTGTGACGAAAATGGGCTCGGTCTTTTGGTGATACAGTGGGTTGCTTCCCAAGCACAAGAAGGTAAAAGAACACGCGGCAGACCCACCACTAGTCAAAAGGAGGGGGAATAAAAACAACGATGGTAGTTTTAAAAAGGTCCAACAATGGAGTGAACATGTGGCTACAGACCAATAATCCTTTTCTTTGCAAGACACTGCCATTTTCAACGTGGAGGTAACGTGTTGGTTTAATGCTGTATAGTGGGACCGTGGTGTGGAATGTGCTTTCAGTTCATGGAATTTTCTTCTTCTTCTTTTTTTCCTTATAAATCTTGTTAATCACTTAATAATTAATGATTAAAACCAAAACGTCCGAGTTAATTCGATCTGAAATTAACGAGTTAAATAGATTAAATTAAGTTAAGGATAGCAATGGCAAGGTCGGTTAAGAGCATTCCAACGATAACGTGGCAATGGAAGAGGTTGAATTGTTTAATGAAAAAGAAAAGGATCACAGGAAGCAATTACATGATCAGTTGTGAGGTGGGTTTGGTTCTCCATGGAGTAGCCCTCGAGAGACACTGTGCAAAGACGTGATCTTCATGTTATCGGACTCCAAAGCTCTAACAATGGCGGAAAGGGCGGGTTGAAGCGTGGAAGAATACTTGGTCATGACTTGTTTGTTGGTAGTGTTGGGGTTTAAGGTGCGGCAAGTTGCAACATGGAGTAGAGAGAAGAGTATCAGGAAAAGAAGCAGAAGAAGGTAGTGTTTAGTAATAGTCATGAAGAGATATGGAAGCTTGAAGCAGAGGGAAAATGTCGGTTTTGTTTGAACATGCTGCGTCAGGTTCGAAGGTTTATCTACAAGGGACCAGTTCAGATTTTGTTAAGAAAACAGGAAATCACAATTTAGCCATTATAATAGGGATGATAAGGTCGGACCGGGCTACAGTTAGACCCTAGTCTAAGTCAAACTTGGGTGGTGTTTGACAAACAGTTTAAAGTTGGTTTTTTTATCGTACTAAATTTAGAAGAATATAATAAAAGAATTAATTAAAATTTTTAATCTTTATTTAATTTTATAATATTAGTTTATATTTAAAAATATCACAATATTACTTTTTTGAGCATAGAGAGTCACATTAATTAATATTTTTATTATATATTATAACTACTATATATCATATATGTGTTATATTATGATTATATATTTTTTAATTTATTAAACAATAAAATTCATACATATTATTTGAAAAATACTAATCTACATCATCATTTATATTAATAGAGAATTTAACGTTGGATTATAATTATAATTATAATAATAATTATTATTATAAACTTAATTTTTATAAAAATAAATATCTACAGTCTAAATTCTTATAAGAATATTCAACGTAATACTAAGAAATATAATATTCATATACTTATAATTTTTTTAAAATCATAATCTTATAATTCATTTTAAACATCAATAGCTAATACTAAACAATTAATTTTATCAAACATCTTTAATAAACAATTAATATTATTCGCTAGTCAAATAAACTATTAGCTAATAGCTAATACAATTGTTGCTTGTCAAGCACAGTCTTGGTCTATTTGATATATTTTTATTTTTTAATTTTAAAAAGTTAAAAGTGATGCGTTAGGTTTCGTGCCGAATAGGCTGGCAAAATTTCGTCCAAATCGATAACTTGACTCTGTTCGATCCAAAAAATATATACGAGTTAGTACTTTTTTGATCGAATTTAAACAGGATTGAATGATTTTGTCCGAATTAAAATCAAATTTAGATCTGGGTTGACCTAATCGAACAAAATGTCCGAATTTTTAAAATTGGTCAACATCGAATATTTAAAACTGATTAAAATTGTCCGACGTGAATTTAAAAAAATAAAAAAAATTGTTTCAAAAAAATCATTACTTTATTATAATTTATTATATTAAGTTTTGATTGTTACATATATGTTAACTAACTTGTGGCATCTTTTGTTTTTTTCCCTCAGATCACGAAATCTTTAGGGCATGAAGAATTGGGTATGAAGAGTTTGATGAAGAAAGATTTGTTATTTCTTGCATGTTTTATTTGGTTTGAATTTGTAATATGAATAATGTGGTTTACTAGTTTTAAATTTGGTGTACTGTTTGTGTCTTTCTGCCTTCTTGTTATAATTTTGTTAGAGACTTTGAATTTGATAGTTGTATTTTTAATTTTTTGAATTTGGTTATATACTTATAATAGATGATGACTTACCATTACAACTAAATTTAGCTTTCCTTGTTATAATTTTTTATTGGTTTTACAGAAAAAAAAAAGAGATGGGAAGAAGATGGTGTAATTTATTGGCCTTTTACTATTAGTTAAAATTGGACAAATTGATTCAGAACTAAATTGAGTATTTTTCAATCTGGTTTAATTTCGGGTCAGCTTAATAAAAAAAAAATTTCAAACTAATTTTGGGTCATAAAATTTTTACCTTTATCTGAATCGTCCGAAACTAGTTTCATTTGAAACTAATTTTTTGTCAGCCCTAATGTCTAATGTCGAACCTAGCGGGACACCTGAAGCTCAAGTTCAGTCTACGATATGTTTTTTTCTTTAAAGTTAGACCTAAAATCCAGTCAACTTGAGTCTAACCCGTTAATGTCGGGTAGGATAAACTTAGCCTAAGCCCAACCAATGACAAAGTTGTCATTTATAATTTAATACCTTAAAATATTATTAATAATTATAAGATATTAAATTATAAATTATATTTTTATAATTTCTTGAGCCAAATAATTTGATTGTGTCAGCCTGCAGGCGGCTTCTGATATAATTAAATTGTTTTTTTAATTTTTTTCCATTTGACCTTATCTTTCTGTGAATATCATAATATATAACAATTATGGTCAATTCTACATCTCAACTAGTTTATATTAAAAAATGGAAAAATAAATAAAAAATGTCGCATTTTTTATTTTTTAATTTCAATATTTGTTTATTAAATTATTAATTAAATGTTGAAAATTTAAAATATCGGTCAATTCAATTAAAAAAATTGACAACTTTTTTAAATATTCGTGTGTTCGAATTCCCTACTTACACTCTCTTGATTGAACCTGTCGTACAGAACTTGTCAGTGTGAAGTATCCGATTGGTGTAATTTGCAGGTTGTTGCGTCAATCCGGAGTTTTTCTCAGTACGCATCTAAAGGATAGCGGCTGCGGGTTCTCCTGTTCTATAAAAAAAAAGAAGGTGTTTATATTATTTTGTTAATCATGTAATTGAATTATTTAATTTTTTAAAATTTAGACAATTAATTAAAAATACGATAGAAGCATGTAACGGAATCTTGAATTAACAACCACATTTGGTTTCTGTCGTCCCAGACATGGATGATAGGGAAAGATCGGTAGAGAAGTTAACATCCATATCAGACATTGGTGATCGTTAGCTTAATCAGCACCACCTAATCCCAGAATTCTTGTAATTGAACTTCCGAGACTGCAAGTTCTTCATTTTCCAGTCTTGTTTTTGATTTCAAGCCATCTGCTTACATACATCATATTAAAGGTTTTGTTTTGAGGTTTAGGTGTATATAATTATTCTGATTCTGCTGCAATTAATGAGAACAAAGTGAAGTTCGAATCTTTGACAGAACCAACGAGCGTTGATACTTGTTTGTATCATAATGAGCGGTATGTACAGAGATTAGCTTGACAAGAATTCCACTCAGAAACTGAATATATTCATATCTGTAAATGGTAAGAACTTTGCTACAAAGTGTTGTACAAATCAAAAACTAAGTTTGGTTCGCAAATGAATTTGAAGGAATGAGCTAAAATTGCTCAACAGAGCCTCTCTCATTCTCTCATTCTTTACCAGAACTGGTCTTTGCGTCTGAAAGAACAGCAAATTATATTTTCCTAAGAGACAAAAAAATGAAGAAAACAATCAGTTGTGCAGTGGATTCGGACCACCTGGGACGCGTTTATCGGACACATCATAAAAAAGACGGTTCTTGTTCTTGGCGTTCCAGGCTTGTACGTCCGGAGAAACAGCAGGAAGTTGCTGCGGAAGTGGTGGAGAGAGTCTTAGGTTTGTGTTCTGTTCTGCAACTTGATGTGCAGACAATTTGACAGGTCTGCAAGTAGAGTGATTGATCATAGCTAACAGGATTATGAGTTGCAGAATCAGAAACAAATGACTGCGAGTTTTCATGGTTTTGAGATGGAAGAACAGAGCTTGGAAATGGAGTTTCAGGAACTTCGGAGCAGAGGAAATAAGGATGTGTGAGTTCGTTTTAGTGTCTGAAAATCCATTTATAAGGGTATCATGCGAACTTTTGGTAAGAACGTTGACTCAGAAACTGATTAAAGAAAAAAGAACATGTCACTGACATAAACTCTTCGGTTAGGATGCTTCTTTCCAGATGAAGAGAACCAGAGCTTGTCAACGAATAATTTAAAGAAATTCAAACTGCTACTGAAGTAGCAGTTGTCATATGTTTCTTTTTCGTGGGGGTACTAAACAACTAGGACTTGTTTGTGTATTCAATCACTTAACTTGTCGGGTCTGATATCCAGGTCAGAGTTCATAGAGTGATGTTACACAAACTTGCACACTTTTACCAATTTCCCCTGAATCCAAATCATTGCTACTTAAGGTGATACAATAAAACTTACAACTCTTAATTAGATACGAGTTTACCACTTAAATCTAAGTCACTGATCCGATAAGTGAATCTTAAAGTTAACGAATAAGAGTGACAAGGGAGCAAACCCTGGGCGACACAGAACAAGAAGAGGGCTAACAGCTTAACTTTAGGTTGAGTTAGATATCCTCAATCCTGAAATTCAGCCTGAATTCAACCTTTTTTAATCTCAGCCCGAACTCGGATCTGATTAAATTGAGTTTTGACTATCAAGACCTGTTATCTCTATGTTCAGGCTGACTCTTAGTTTGCCAAGAAATGTTGGTCCTAACAAGCAAGCTTTATGACAATTTTACTTCCTATATCATGAAAGCTCCAGCATTCATATGCATTGCAAGTTAGGCTAAAAAAGAAATCGAATCTAAGCCACCTCCTGAAAAATTAACATACCAATTTATTATCATCGAACAAACTAAACTCTTAAAGAAAGTTCATTACACAAGTATGCTAAGTTGAGAATTTAACTAATATGCGAAGTAACATTCACCAAAAGTACATGCATCCAACCTTACATCTCTCTATCTGTGCCTCTCAGAATCTGCACTTAAGATTTCTTGTCACAGGTTGTAATGGCTTCACAAATATTACTCCTCCTTGGATTCGCCACTCGCAGGAGTTTCCTCGTGTTTAACAGTTGATGGACCATCTTCGGTAGCTTTAGCTGATGGACTGTCTTCGGCTGCTGCAGTTGATGGACCATCTCCAGTTGGCTTGGGTGCATCACCTTCCCCGGATTCAGCAGTAGAAGCTCCATCAGTGACTGGAACTGTCCTCTTGACAGTTCCAACCTTAACATACTTGCTCATGAACTTGTACTCCCAATCCTGCAATGCCTCCAATTCATATGGACCTAGGCCGGATGTATCCCCAGTTAGATCTTTATCTTCAAAAGACATCTTTGCAAGAGCTCTGCTAGCATCCTTTCCAGCAAATAATGCATATGGTCCACCGGGGCCATAAAACATCCTGTACAGGTTAATGACCAATTGAACATTTGTATAATGCAGTAGAATCACAGTTCGAGAGGGGTTCACTCATTAATTCAAAGTCCTAATGCATAGAACTCAGAAACCTAAAAACCAAAGTTGTACCAGAAATTGTCATAGATAGATCTCAGGATCATTTCATACACAAATCTCAGAGTCATTTTACCAGCTCTTTTTTCATACACAAATCTCAGAATCATTTTACCAGCTCTTTCAACTTATCAAGAAGTGCTCACATGATTTTTTCTTTTCGTTTCATCATTTCAACCACGTAACAAAATGTACTATGGATTACTCCATACTTCACCTTTTATCAGGATAACATGAAAATCATAATCACTTTTATGTGATAGTAGATGTGCAAAAAATCAAGACATTCAACACGAGGAGTCCATCTTCAGCAACACAATGAAGTAGTAATGGTGCTTAACACACACACAAGTGATTAATCATTGCCAAATAATCGTGTACAAAACCACAAAAAACCCAGAGTTATAATTCTCAAATTTACATATAAAACTTATGCCAAGAAATGATGTTAGTCAGACATGCTACAGGATCATTCACAACTATATTGAGTTGCTATCTGCTTCACTTAAGTATGCAATTAAACACTTACGTATCAGTCCCATCAGTAATTAATGTGATTTGCCAAATCATATTCTCTCCCCAACTTCATATGACAAGTCCATTGCCCCCACTTAACACTCACTCAACCAGAAACAAAAGTGACCTCTAACACACTACATTTTACTAATTTCCACTTCAACGTCACCTGTTACAGATTCTGAAACTAAATGCTAGAATTAAAAACCACGTCCAAGTCCAACCCGTGGTTTACCAGCTGCTGAATATTTCATGGATCTTCCTCTTTTGTTTGACTAATCGCTCATGGATCTTGATTCACAGAATAAATCCAAGTCAACGGTAAGGAAATCAACATCATATGACCAACACAAAGAAAGGATAGAAACTATATCATCACTCACATAATGATCGAATCACAACATAGAGCAGAAGATCTTAATCACATCATGCAGTATATATATATATGATTCATTTCTTATAACCCTTAAAGGATTCATCGTCATATAAAGCTCAGAATGATTTATTTCTTCAAAACCATTGAAGGATTCAGGGAAAAAAAAATGGAGTTAACAGATATAGCAACTTTTAAGGGGAGACCATAAATAACAAAAACTTGGTCCAAAAAGACGAAGAGAAGAAAAGAAAAAGTGTTGTCAATCAACTAAAAAGGATAATAATATCATGGGAAAGTAAAGGAATAATCAATTTAGAGACTACCCAAAAGTCCGAAACAAAAGGATAATTCAGTATCATTTCTCGAAGATTTTCGTTGCAGAATCAGCACCAAACGTTGACCCAGAAGACCAAAAACACCAAAACCACCGTCACTTACTCCAAAAAAGGAAAAAACAGGAAAAAAAAAACCAATCTCACGAATCCCACAACCAAAACGACCCCTTGAAGAAAAAGATCAAAACTTTAGACAGATACCTGCTCTGTGAGACATCGTAAATCTGACCCTTTATAGCCATGAGCAAGGGCTTTTGGGGATCCGTACCGTCGTATACCTTGAGCTCTTCTTCGGTGATTTCACCGAGCTGCACAGGTGGTGGCAGAGGTTGCATCTGCTCTTCTGAGCTTCTGGGTCTCGGTGGCGGAACTGGCGAAGCAAAAAGCCCCGTCACCAAGTAGTAGACGGCCAGTAACAACGCCAACACCGTGAAGAAAGTCGCCGGCGACATGCCGGTGTAGGCCAAGATTGCTTCTTTGCACGTTTCCCATAGTTGCAGAGCCATCTTGTGTTACAGTTTCGGAAGAAGAGACTTTCTTTTAATCCTGTCTGAGCTAATAATAGTAATTATAAAGAGTGGACCTCTGAGCTTCAGTTTAATTTGTTAAATTAAGTAATGTGTCAATTTCAATTTCTTTGCTTTTTTTTTAATTACTTTTTTGGGAAATTTTCAAATTTTTGAAATAAAATATATTAATTATTTGATTTTAATTGTAGGTTGGAGATTCCACCATTCCGGATGGTGACGTTATCCTTTTTTTCATCTTCTTTTGTCCTCTTTTATGAGTTTATCTACATAAATTTAATATCTTTTATTTTACTTTAGCTGCCATGATATAGGTGTGGACCACTTCAATTTCATGACTTCACTATCATAAATCATATGTTTATTTGAAAGGGATTATAATTCTTATTATCATTCCTCAAAACGAATCAAGCATACCCTTAAACTAAATTTGTGAAGAAATGTCCTTTATAGGCATGAAAAAAAAAAAGAGCTTTTTAGAATTCTTAATTTTCTAATTATGAACTCTCTTCAAAACAAAAAACTTCAATTTATGGTCTTTATCCAAGATAGGTGTATTGAATTACTAAGTTTTGAAAAGAGAATTCTAGACTGACTTATGATATGGGCAATCGAGTAAATTCAAAAAGACTTAAGTTGTCAAATAGGGTAGGTGGCAAATACCAAATGTGATAAATGCTTGGTGTAATGTCAAGAATTCAATAATGACTTTGTTGGCAGATATTGGTTTGGTTGTCTTGTGCGAACCGTCGTCCTTCTGTGTTACGGTGCATTCATTCCATCCAGCTTATTGGGGTCTATTCTTTTGAATCGGGTTAATTTTAGATTGTGTTCGGATTAAATTATCATGATTAAAGATGGACTAAATTGCCATGATTATAGATAAACTTGACCATTCAGAAGGGAGTGGCTCCCATGTATGCAATTAGTGTGTGATTAAGATATGTGTATGTTTCCATTAAGCACCGTTGTTAATAAGAAAGTAATAATTGCAGAACGTTTTATGTGAAGAATCTGCAGATTCACAATTTAAAGTCTACCAATTAGCTAAAGGTAGAGTCTAAATTAGATCGTATAAACAAAGAGAAATAGTCAATATATGCTATGAATCAACACAAGCTAATCTTAGGGATGACAAGACCAACTCAGCCCGACTTAATCAGACTTCATTTTGGCCCCGGTTCGATTAAGCTTGCAAAAAAGAGTAATAAACAATGAAAGCAGTAAGGCAGCATATGAACAGTAGGACTAATCTAATATATATACACATTAGCATATCAGTCACAAGCTGAACACTCTGCAGAAAGAGCAGATTTGGGGAATCCTTTGATCCCATACACAGCTACCTAGAGGACGATGTGTTTATAACAACAACAAAAAACAGACAGAAAAAGGATACAGCTTCTCTTTATGCCTGTTTCAACATGGTTTTATTCTATTTTTCAGCTACCAGAAAGTAAATAACCAAGAAAAGAGTTCACATCCCTCGTCCTGTCCAGAGAAATACTACCCCAAAATGGTCTAATCAAAGAGCAAGAGAGCTGATTTCATCAGCCTTCCAGAGCCCTTCCTCGTACTTGTACCAGCGCATGAGACCTTCGTCATTTCTCGTTCGCTGACACATGATGCAGGAGTTATTCATGCACGTGAAGAATTCACGTAACCGGGACGCCTTCTCCAGAATAGTTCTGTCAAGCTCCCTCATTACTCTTCTAGGTGTTGGAGGTGGCTGGACATCTATCAGCAGGCAATGTGATATATTGAGCACTTCCAGTCGGTGCAAGCCATCCAAGATGATTACCAACGCGTCCTTATTTAGCATTGAGCAACGGAGGCTCAAAACCTTCAAATTAGGAAGATATTGAACCAAAGTGGATGCAAAGATAATATCAAAAGGACCCATAACCTTGAGTTCATAGAAGTTCTTGCAATTATTGGCGATTTCTTCCATCAGATATGGGGGATTTGCTATGCTAGGCATTGTGAGGGATTCAAGATCAGTCCACATACGAATCGATTTGGTTATTCCAGTCCTCTTTATTCGGTTCCACGCCGGCAGAACAAGTCTTTTAAGACGGGGGCATCTGGAACACAGAAATTGGAGGTTAGGTTATGAGAAAAATCCTGATAGCAGAAAAGACTGTTATTTTCCCCCATAGAAACAATAATAGCATCCTTTAATTCGTCGATATCTGTCCATGGAAAAAATAAGTTAGTACAATAGACATGTCTATCACAAGTTCACACTACGTCACTTTATAAGAAATAAACACACTTAAGTAAAAGTGTGAACTTCCTTCAGCATTTAGTCTAATTCTGGCCACAAACCATCCACCTTGAGTCATCCAAAACAGCAATAATTCCCAATGCACAATCATCAGAAACTAGTTAACAATGGGATAAATATAAACATCTGTTTCATGCTAGCTTGTTTCCAGCTGATCGAAAGCAAAATACAGCTCTGAAGTTAATATATTCTGTAATGCATTGCCCCAAACAGGGCTCAATAGCATCCATTTCCATCCCACTAAATTTCACTTATCACGTGTCCTGTCACCATTAACTAACATTCAGCAACAAACTTCTTTAAGAGGCTTTAAAAGTTATATAACATCAGTATGTAACTTACCTTTCAGCAGTATAAGTCAGCTGATCATCACTGACATACAAATCAAAGCGAAAAATCAGTGATGTTATGTTTCCCTGACTGAGATTCAAGGATGTTTTTAATACACGGGTCAATTTCTTGTCAGATCGACCATCCACATACACATAGGGCTCCAATGGAATTTTGATGAAATTGGACTTCTGCTTTGACAAATCAAGAGTTTTCCAAAGCAATGGATCACAACAGGCTGTACGCCATCCACTGCAAACATGAGCAATGCCTGAAATCAACTCAGTTATGCTGAAAGACTGAAATATCTTCACCAAGATATCGGTTTCTAGGTCCTCCCATCTTCTTGTGAGTGCATAACCATCTTCCATGACTTCCAAATATGGCCTAAGGGTCTCAATGGATCACAGATACTACATTAACAAAACAATGAATCAATATACCTTCAACTACATAACTTCCACAAACAATGAGTTAATAAAGCCTCTAAGCAGCTAAATTCATTGCAATTCCTGGTTTATTCCCATGTTCTACTTGGGGAAATGATATAATGCCTATGATTAGCAATGTCATTTGTTTATATGTTTTCTTACACTTGCTCAAAATGTCCATGGGCATGCATATATCTGCTGAATTAGACTATATAAGCATTGATAGAACCTAGTGATGGAATGGAGTCAAGAACACACGCCAACCAGTACGTGATACCACTACCTTTTTGTTTAGAGTGTTACCAAAATTATCTACAAAATGAACCTCTAATAAGACTACTTAACAAATAATAGAAAGTTAAGAATAGGGTGATTCAGTAGGGTCAGGTAGAACATTACAGACTACTCCAAATTCAATATCAAATAAGTTAACAACTAGTTGCAAAGTAGATTGTAAGTCAACAAAGGAGCTATAAATGAGCAAGTGTATTATTGACATCGCAACAAGTTGCGATTGTAGTCATAGTCATATGTTGTTGCCACCTATATGTGAATAAAGGTCATCTATAGCAGCATAATCCAAATATATGATCTAAAGTTCCTGAACAGATGGAGAACATTCTTAGATAGACTCAGCATTTATCATGGTTGCGAGTTTAAGCAGTGAAACTAAAACATGTGGTAAAAGCTTTCAATAAGAGTTTTCTACGGAACCGAAAGAAAACAAATTACACGTGTTTAATTCCATTGTAACAAAAATTGCACAAGATCAAAAGCAAGTACATCACGTTGAGTAGGTATATCAACAATACAAAATCCACCTAATCATTAGTGAAGCACTTCCAAACAGCCCAGAAGTCAAACAACAACAGTTAAGGGTCAACTTTAACCACTTTCTTGAAAGTAATCAAATGCCCACAACTTTGCAGAATATAATGAATTTGCTTTTCAAAGAATCAGAATCAAGTAACAACAAAACCCTTGATAAACAAAACAATCAAGTATCAATAATGGGGATTCACTTAAAAGAAGCAATCTTATCAAGTCTTACAATTTAACCCTGAACCATCCTCTAATTGTATTAAGAAAATTCAACACAAGCAGCCCATGAAAGACTACTGAAAGAGATATAACCCATAAATACAACTAAGAACCCACTTACAGAAATGAAAGCACCAGCTCTACCCTAACAGAATAGTGGCCTCCATTAAGAAGATCTCAATAATAAGCCACAAGTGCAGGTTAAACAACAGAATTCACAAGCGTTCACGAAGAAAGACACAGACTTGCAATCCGGAAACACGAAATTCAAACACCCCAGAAACAAATATCAACACCAAACTCCAATTCCAACAAAAAAAGTAGCCAGAACTTAACCGAGATTACCCATCAGATCCCATAAATTCACCACACTAAGAACACCAAACTCAAATCAAACAGATCCATGATTCCATCCCAAAACTTACACTCGCAAAATCATACAGACACTCGACAACCGAGAGCAAAATCCTCCCTTGAAGCCACGATCCGCTCCTCAAAGATGATGTGGCTGGCTGCCAGTTAGAGACAGACAGAGAGGTGAGTGATGCAATTAAAAGTTTTCATTTTTTATGGGCTCGTTTCCTCGAAATGAAGACGGAAGAAAATCAGTCTAAAGTATCGAACTTATTACCGAAAATATCCTTCTCTTTTTTGTTTTTTCACTCAACCAAAGCGTATCTTGACCATGTCAGTGCATGCCCCAAGCAACACAAACTTTGTAACAGAGCAGTCAAATGGTAAAATATCCTTTCTTTGTTTGTTTTTCGAACAAAACAAAGAGTCTTGAGTGTGACAGTTTATGTTTGAGCAACACAAACCTTAAATCAGTCAAAGGGTAGAAGTAGAACTCAAAGTTGGCTTTCCAATTTTGAGAGAATTACTACAACTGAGACTGTGGTCGTTTAACAAACACATCTGTTAAGGTAGATCAGTTGTGTTAATATAGTAAGAAATGTTTGGTGCTTCTTTGATCCCTTGGAACTCATTTACCTTCGCGCATCTGCCATGCAATGGAAGCAGGCTGTGCCTGTATCAAAATGTGCTGTCATCCTTTTTACATCAATAGATTTCGAAATTGCTATATCTTAAATATATATTTAATAAGTCTTTGTGTGGTATATTAATTTATAAATTATGTATTTTAATATTAAATCATTCAAAGAATATGTGATACCATTGTCTTTTTGTTAGCCATGTCTCACAATCTTTGTATCTCGAATAAAATATTGGTATTCAATTTCATTAAATTGAATTAAAAACTTTAAAAATATAAGTAGTAATTATTATTTATTAAACACCTATTTAAAAAATTATCGAATGCACACAACAATTCAGAAATTACATTTTTAATTAGCCATTGGAAGAATAAAATGGATATATGACAATACTTGTGTCTCAAATAAAATTTCGTTATCATGTCACTTTGAGTCGAGTCAAACAGTAAAACACAAGCCCAACTTCAATACTCAAATTTTAGGCCATGTTTGAATTTGTGGTGTGCTAAGAATAAGTATTTATCTACTTTATTTTTTAAATGTAGTTATATATTTAGATTTGTGGACAAACAATCGAAGGTTGGAAAAAATGTTGTGTCACCGCAGAATCGATGAGTAAAAAGAGTGTTACGGTAAGAAAATACTTTTGTTGTAGAAATTTTACTTTCTATTGATAATTATTTTTTACATTATACCTCCGATTAATATTTTCTTATTTATAATTTAAATTTATATTACTAATAATATATTTATATGAAATATTTTATTTACTAAATATATTTTATTTATATTTATATTTTAATTTAATATTTTATTATTTATACTTTTAAATTTATATGATTAATAATATATTTTTATAAAATATTTTTTATTAATTTTATTTTATTGATATTTTCTTATTTTAATTTAATATTTTATTATTTATTTAAATTTATATAACTAATAATATTTTTTTAATTATTTCTACAACAATTAATAGTTTATTAAATCAATGAATTTTTTAGTCATTTTATCTCTTATCAGTAACCGCAACTACACTTTCTAAAAACTTATTTTCACATTTCAGCAGTTAGCAAAACAGCAATATCAAACACATAAGTACTTATCATTTCAATAGGTTGATTTCAGTAGGTTATTAATCGCTATCGCTCCCTTAAACCAAGCCTTAGTTGTTCTGAGTTTAAACTCAAACAAAACTTTGATTAAAATTAATTTAACCTATTATTTTTTTAATTAAAGTTTCATATTAGAACGTTGATAAATTTATCATTAAATTAAATAGTATAAAGTTTTCATTTTTCATGTAATCATTTGAAATCAGTCTCTCTATTTGTTAGAGATAAAGTTTGTAATAAAAAGTTTTCATTTTTTTTAGACTTACCATATAAAAAATTTAAAACATTAATAAATCTAATAAATTAATTAGTTGTGGTAAATAAAATTCATAGAAAGGTTTCTCATATTTACAATATTATGAGAATATATTTCTTTACAAAAATTATATAATATTATGAGAATATATTTCTTTACAAAAATTATATAACTTCTTGTCATAACAAGTTTTATGTATACGTCATAACTAATATTATTTAAAAAATAATAACATTTAGTTTCTCCCAGTATAATAAATTTATAGTTAGTATTAAAATTATATTATTCACATTATAAAATTAATGATCTCTTACGGGCATTTTTCCTCTGTAGCTTTCTAAATATAAATAACTTTATAATTTATGTATTATTCATATTTTAAAAAATAAAAGGTGTGAACAAAAATCTCAAATTGCCAGTAGGTTATAGATGCAGTGCCACTGTTCTTGATCTTCTTGCCTGTTTCGATGGAGTTTTTTTTTTTTTATGTTAAGAAATGGTTGCCTGTAGTATGCAGTAAAAGACAAACAGACACAGGAGGAAGAAGAAGAGAATAATAACAGAAGACAATGTTTAGTCAGCAAAGTTGGAAAGTCTTAACAGTCTGAGAACCTGACCAAAATTCAACGGAACACTTCCTGGCGAGGAATTTGCATAACATCCTGAATAAGCTCCAGCCGGTCGATCTTTGTATATTACCGTATATAATCATGACACATTTATCATCAGGGTAAAGTTCAGAATCTTTTAACAAAATACCAAAGATAATCATACACCTCTGCTGATTCCATCCTGGTTACAATGCCTGTTTCTTTAGGTCACATAAGGTAATATTGAGGAATTCGAAGAAAATTATACAGGATCTGATTCTGAGAAACATGATTTGATTGATCTCAACAAGAAATGCAAGGGTAACGTGAAAAGGCACTTCACTTCTGTATCTGAACTTTGTTCTGATCCTATAAGCTTGATTCAGATCAATTCAAGGATAGTCTAGTTGATGCAGTAATTGCAGGTCAGAGCTTTATTCTGTTTTTTGACATTGGTTGACAAATCTTCCTAGTAGATGTTTTGTTGGTTAGGAGTATTACATCTAGAGATGTAAAACAGTTCAAACGTTGGAGATGAACTCAATTCTTGTTCAAAAGAAACAGCAACTGCAAAATTACAACCCATTCAATCTAATCTTTTAGTGTTTCATTTCTGAATTTCCTATAAGAACATACTGCTACAAGAATGTTAGCTAAGAAAATAGACTTCTAGTTCCATAAAGTTTGAAGCTTTACTTATCTCAACCAGTATCGGTCCCAAATTCATGTCACTTGTTATTCACTTCCAAGCAAAACTCTCCATATACCAATATCAGGCTAGAAGGGCATTTCCTAGACGGTAAGTTCTGCTTTCTCAAGCTAATGAAACTGCATAAATTTTATATTTCTGCACTAAAATTTCTGAAAATTGTCAACAGAAATAAGCATATACTAGTTAAGATTTTCCAGTGTGGCAACAAAGATAAACATTTCCTGATGAAAGAAAACAGCTATTTGTCTCAAAATGAACACCTGAAACATACCCACAACACAAAGCACACAACTTTTTTGTTTCTAACTAACGGGGAGCATTGAAAAGAGCTCTACCAACAATCCCAGTCGCCTCAATATAGCGATCGACACACCTAGAGATACAGCTACTCTCGCTTCCACTCAAGCTGGACCCAGGCTTTGTGATGCACTTGTCGAAACATTTGTCTCTCACAGTCTCCAGAAACTCCTGAGCATAAGCTTGAGCCAATTGGGTCTTCAACTGGTCCTTGAACTCCTCCGTCGAGAATTGGGACGACCCAGATCCAACTGACGGCGAAGAAAACGAATCCATCGTTGATTCCGATCTCTCTCTGTTTGTATCGTTTCGTTGCTTGGTTTGGAGGTTTGGTGATAAACCCTAAGAAAGGGTATATAAGATTTTTCTTCTTTCGTTTGGGCCTACCAAAATGCTTGAGCCTCATTGGTTGACCAAATAATTAAATATTTTTATCATAATTCCAATAAAAAAAGCATTGTACATATTAAAATTTTGAAAAAAATCATAATATAAGAAAAAATTTCCTGGAGAATTATATATATAGTTATATACATTTATTTATTTATAATATTAAATTATGATAAAGGTTTGATCTTATAGTGAAAATTTTTAATTATTTTTCACACATTATATGTACCAAATAAAATGATAATTACTAGAACAATTTCAAATTGAATTAATTTATATAGAAATTTGCTTAAAAACAACAAAAAATAAAAATTACAACTTTATGAGATTTTTTGGAGTATAGGTCACATTTGTAGTTAACAAGTAATGACCAAAGTCTTAGAATAATTCACAAATTTGGATTAAGACAATAACAATAACAACACTCATTAGAAATCTCATTACGGAGTTTAGGGAGATTCAGTAATACACAGCCTTAGTCCTAACTAGTAGAGAGGTTGTTTCTAAAATAAATTTGGATTAAGAGATGGTGAAAATTGAAACATAAAATAAAAGATTTGAAATCATAATCTTTTAATACTTGCATTCTATATTTCTAATTAAATTATATAATAAAATGTGGGGTCTGTCGGGAAACCAGGTCGGGATCCGATATCAACCGCAGGCCTGTAGCGAAAAAATTATGAAACTTTTTATAACTTTTAATTTCCCAAAAATCAAGATTTATTTAATTCTATAAAATGATTAACACAAATCATGATAATGCGGAAACTTAATTTAAACCTTATTCCGAAGCTTGATCTTAATCTTGTCGTATCTCTCGAACGGTTTTCACTAATAAAGAAGAATCAAATTTTTTGGTAGAGACAGAAGGTGTATCCTCTAACAAAACTGATTCATCTCAATCACTGTAACCGAACAAATATCTGACCTTTAACAACATCCGCAGCATGGACTGAGAGAATTCTATAACTCTTACTGAGAGGGTTACATTTTAGTAATTGGACATTTTAGTAACTCTTACCGTAGCATGTAACTCTGTAACATAATTGGATATTTTAGTAATTTAATTAAAATAAAATTATAATTTTAATTAGAATTATTTATAATTCTAATTAAATACCAATTATGCTCAAATAAGATTCAGTATCTCATATTGATCCTTATTTATTAAATATTTTATATTTAATGATAAGGTTTCTTAAACTTTAAAATCAAGTTCAACTTGATTAAATTAACTTTTCTGTCTATATGTGAGACCCATTAGATTCTCAAATATGTTAGCAATGATTACAAATTATAATTCTAATTCATAATTAGAATTAGATAAATTAAAACTCCATTTAAATTATCTTTAATTCTGTAATTAAACAATTTATAATTACAGATCAAGATTGGTATCTAGCAATGTGTCATGACCACCCAAATATTTAAAAATGTCAAAGTGATTTTAACTAACTTTTCCGTGCATGATTTTTCCGTATAATTCAATCATTTCATCATACAATGTTATGATTAGATCTAGAGCATGAAATTAATATCTACTTTATTTTGAATCCAATCATATTAGTTCTCAACCATTAGTTATCGATTTAATTAATGACATTTGTAAACTATATACAAAGCGTCATTTTATCTTGACCGAGGATTTCTCAAATCAATACTAATCGAGAATAAAAAAACATTCTTCCTAATTAGTTTAGGGTGATGAATCCAATTTTGATCACTCAACTACTTCCATATAGTTCATGCTACATCCAATGACTACTGATTAAATAGACTGTGATTAAAAAAATTATAAGTAGTATCAAAATATATCAATTATTATACAAGATAATTTCGGTGACCTCAAGTCAAAAGATCACTTATATAATCATCACAATAAGAATTCAATAAATATACAAGTAATATTTCAAATGGATTTCTCATGTCTGATCTGTTTAGTGAACTTGTTCTTTAATAAGCACCCACACGTTTGTTTAAGTATCTTTATACCTTAGCCTATAAGATCGACTACTTCCTTCATAAGAAAAAACAATACATGTGCTAATCTTTTTGTATTTTATTAATGTCTGATCTTAACAGAACAATGATCAGAAACAATTTAAGGATAACATATAAATGCAGTTTGAATCTCGTAATTATAATCTCATTATAATTTCATTTGCAATGTACAAGTATTCCATAAACTTTATTATATACATCTAAACATGTACAAGATAAATAATACGTTTAAATAATTGCTGCTAAACTACAACCACAGTGATTGGTTATATGGCATAAACCAACAGGGTTGACAAAATTATTTTCCATCTTTACAATAACAACACTACCCAATAGAAATACTGCTAAGAGGAAGGGTCTGGGGAAATCATTTTCCATCTCTAATTGTCTAAAATGTTCATAAATATATATACACGCTTAAAAACAATAATTCGTGTTAAAAAATACATTGCATTATTATAATTAGTTTAGCCAAAATATATTAAAAAAAATTTCTTAGCTAGCTAATATGACGATTGTAATTAATTGTTAATGAATGTAAGTGTATTCTATATGGCTTTGACATTTCATGTTTATTCCCATTATAATTAATTTTGTTATTATGAAATTGAGTAAATACATTAATGATTAAGAAATTGTTATGATTAATATCTTTGGTAAATAATTTTTGAGTTTGTTCGAATTTTTTTGGGTAGAAGAAGCTGTAGTTAATACCCTTTAATTTTTTTAATATATTATTATGTATAAATAATAATTCACAAATTACCTGTAAAAATCTTAATTACTCAAATTAATTTCTTAATTTGAGGATTAAAGGTCTCTTTTCTTTCTTTTTTAATTCTTAAATAATATATTTCATATAGATAAATTATTTGAAAATTTAACATCAAATATCACGTGACAAAGTTATGATTTGAAAAATTGCCAGTGTAAATTGATTCTCAAGTAATCTCATCAAGGCCTTGACCTATGATTGAGCAAATACATTAATAATAGAGCAATTTATATCATTAATATTTTGGGTGAATAAATTTTGGATTTGCCCTTTTTTTAGTCAAAAATTTGTAGTTAATACATTTTTAAAATTTTAATAAATACATTCTTATTTATAAATAATAATTCTTAAATTACATGCAAAAATCTTAATCTCGTAAGCTTAATTTCTTAATTCTAAGGATTAGCAATGTTTTTTTTATTTGAACTCCTAAACGATATGTTCTCTATCGACAAACTCGATCTAATTAAAATTTATAGACTTATCCCGATCTATTATTCTCCAAATTATGAAAGACAATGTAAAAATATGATTTTTATGATATAAATCAAAATTGACGTTCATAACTTTAGAATCTTGAATAAACAATTATTGCAAATCATATGAGTGTAATATTACGTACCTGATGCGAAAAATACTATCATTGAAAAAAATTGGGATACTTAATCGCGTTCTTGGTTAAAATTGGTTTTTCTCTTGACTCTTTTACAGTTACGGAAATTTTATGAAAAACAATCCGTTATCTTAATTAATAGAGAGAGGATCAATTTATAAATATACATTATAATATAATATGACCATGAATTAGGCCACATTCTATTAGACAAGTGATCACATCTTGCACAACAATGCATGCGTTTGATAGAGAATGACTTCACAATCTTTATGTTTCGGTCCTGGAAAGACTTAGAGTCATTTCATTTACTAAGGCCACTAGGGATTATAGTATAGTGTAGTGTTTGACATCATCTGCTCTTGTAATCCAAAACCAAATCCACTCTTATTAACATCTAATTAACACCGACATGTTCTTTAAACCCAATCTAATGCTATAATATACTGTGTATTAACTCTTAATTCTCAACGTTAATTGATATACATAAAATATTTGATAAGTCTCAAGCCTCCCAAGTCCAAGACTCAGTCACCTCTTAAGTTCCAAGACTCGGTCGCCATGAGTCTAATCTCATTCAAGGTCAGATCAAATTTGATTATATTATATTTTATTTTAAAACAATGCTATTTTATTCAAAAACTCGGTACTTAATTGAGAGTAGTAAACACTTTTTTTATTTTTTTTGGGAGACAAAAGCTTATATCCTTAATGACTTCGTTAGTTATTATAATATTTTTTGGGAGACCCCAACTACTCCTTTGCTTTTATATACCAAAGCTTGATCGGTTTGTATCATTTCATACATCACAAGCTCCCTCTATCTCTTTCAGGTTAGAACTGATCCTGATTAACTAGTGACTTCTCTGCAGAGAAAATGGGTTGTAGATCTTCAGACAAGCCAAAGCCAAAGGACAGAAAAGGCTTATGGTCTCCTGAAGAAGACCAGAGACTCAAAACCTACATTCTCAAGCATGGACATGGCTGCTGGAGCTCTGTTCCTGTTAATGCCGGTAAGCTTACACTGCCACCACTTTTTATTAGTCGAGTTGTTGGTTTATCTGAATATAACAATATTGGATTTTTATTAATTTGATTCGATTCAACAAACCTAACATTCTTCCCATAATCAACAACAAATCAATGGATTTGAACAAGTCTTCACATAAACATGGCTATTACTTGACATTAAACCATTGATGGTCTACTTTGTTTTGGTTGAGTTCATGCAGGATTGCAGAGAAGTGGCAAGAGCTGCAGGCTACGGTGGATAAATTACTTGAGACCGGGTCTTAAACGAGGCATGTTTTCCTCAGTAGAAGAGGAAACAGTCTTGGCCCTCCATCGCCTGTTAGGCAATAAGTAAGCCAACAAATAAGCTTGAGCCTAACTCGTTATTGTGCTCCATCCCATTATATTCTTTGCATCTCTTCTAGATAGATACGATAATGGACCGGGCCTCTTGCTAGCTCGGCCCGGCCTTGAGTTGACTCTTACCAGCTCGGCTCGGCCTCAACTCAAACCTAAACAATTAAAACAATAACGGGTCGAGTCTCGAGCTATCCGGGTCAAGCCTTGTGTTGACTCTTAAATACAAGTTGGACCTAAAAATTAGTTGATTTAAATCCAACCTGTTGACTGAAGGTTGGATCTAGAGCATTTTAGAAATGAATTAATTAAAAGAACAAAGTTATTTTTTGACCTTTAGTTTAATATTTTATTTTATTTTACTTCAAAATTAAAATTTTGCTAATCACTATGTTATAACTTTAATTAAATATTAAATTTAAATGTATTAGAGAATTGAAATAAAAAATTAAATAGTTTTGGAATGATAGCTTTTAAAAATATATATGTTGAAATGAGCACAGGTCAAACATATAAAAATTAAATGAAAATAAAATTATTTGAAAACAATCTCTTTACTAATTAAGGATAAGGTTGTATATTATTGGACTTCTTCAGACTCCCCATATTAGTGAGATTTATACTAGATTTTATTGTTTTCGTCAAATAAAATCAAATTGAAGGATTAAAAGTGTATTTTTGACTTTTTGGACTAATTAAATTATGTCAAGAGATATTTTTTTAATCTTTAATTGGTGGTTTGAAATTTTCACCACCTAATAATCAACTACAATAGGAGCTCTTAGGATCAAATTACTGTGATTTTACAGAAACTAATCATCAAAAAGTCAAAACCTATCTGTCTCATTGATCAGATGGTCTCAAATAGCACGGCATTTGCCTGGAAGAACAGACAATGAGATAAAGAACTACTGGCATTCTCATCTGAAGAAACAGTTGCTCAAAGCAGAACCTGACAGGTTTAGTAAAACATCTCACTGTCTTAGCAGTCCAAACTCACAACCATTAGACTGTTCCAAGAACCCTGGAATGCGAATCCCGAGTTATGAATCATCAGAAAGTTTCGAAAGATCGTCAACTTACACAGATCAGTCACTTCCACAGATGTTCCAATCACCTAACAGAAGCTCCTTGCCAAAGCTTATGTTTGCTGAGTGGTTTTCAATCGACAGCTTCCCAGATTTAGCCGGTTCGGAGGTTTCTGGATGTGAGCTCCATGAGAATCAATCCTCTGAACATAGGCTGGTACACGGTTACTTGTTGGGGGATGAACCATTTTGCAGTGAGGATCATAATTTTCTAAACGATGGCTCTCCAGGAGATGTGTTCGGTTCCCAATTCGAACTTGATTGTCACAGTAGCACGTGATTTCATTTAACTAAGAAGAAAACGTATTAAATTGAAGACTTTGAAATAAGATTGAAATAAATTATTATTTTATTAAATAAAATTAAAATTTAATTTAAAAAGAAAATTTTTAAATAAAAATTGACTAAATTAATTTAATTTATAAAAATTGATTAGGTTATTAAAACCAAATGATTAAAAAAGCAATTAATTTAGTCAGATCAACGGTAAAAATCTTAAATCGATTAACTTTTCAGTTTAATTTTTAATTTTTCGATTTAATTTATTTTAATAACTTTTTTCGTTAAAAATTGAACAATTTATTAATTAGTCAATCAATTTTTGTAAATTAATAAATTATTATAAACTAAAATAAATAAATTAATTTTCATTTAACAATCTCTTTTTTCAATTTAACTTTAAATTCGTATCTCTCTCAATCATATTTCAAAATCTTTAATTTTATTTAATCTTTAATTAATTTTATAATAGTCTAATTCTTGTTGAAACTTTTAAACTTTAAACTTTTTTGTCTTACCTATTTAATTTTCGGTATGATTTTTTAAAATATTGTTAAAACCGAACAAGTAATTAATAAATTGATTAATTTTTAGCAATAATTACCATGAACATAGTCTTCTTCTGCTACACAATAGCTTCTATAGAATGAGATGATTGTGGAATCATAATTTCATTACTATGATGATCACGTATATATAACATACAACAGAGACTCAAGCTTTAATGGCTATACACAAAAGTCTCCTATAACGAAGGAGATCTATAATTATAATAAATACAATAAGCTAAGTATATGCAACTAATTATGCTTATCCTTCTCATCCCCCGCAAGATGGGCTGTCTTCTAGACAGTCCAATCTTGACTCTTAATAGAAGGAAAGCAATCCGAGGTAGTGGTTTCGTAAGGCCGTCCGCAAGCTGATCCTTAGAGGAGACTGGCATGACGCGCAGGGCACCATGTTGGACGTGCTCACGTATGAAATGGAAGTCTAGCGCCAAATGCTTCATACGCGAGTGGAAGACAGGATTAGAGTATAACTGGGTTGCTCCTATATTGTCACAATATATGATCGGCGTAATAGGAATGGACATGCCCAATTTCGTTAATAAAGAACAAAGCCAACTCATTTCTGCAGCAGTGGATGCAACGGCGCGATATTCCGCCTCTATTGAAGATCTAGCAACAGTTCGTTGCTTTTTGGAACTCCAAGATACTAGTGTATCACCAAAATAAATGAGATAAGCAGCTGTCGATGTGAAGTCATCAGGATTCCCCCCCAATCGACATCCGAAAAACCATAAAGTGTAAGATGCTTGGAGGGTCGAATAAGCAGCCTTAAGTCCAAGGTGCCTTGAACATAGCGTAATAACTGCTTTACTGCACTCCAATGAACATCTGTGGGCTTGTGCATAAATTGGGAAAGACGATTGACTACATAGGAGATATCCGGGGGAGTCAACGTCAAATATTGCAAACCTCCAAGAATAGAACGATAGTCGGTCGCATCAGGTAGTGCAGTCCCAGATGTCAGCTTAATAGATCTGTCCGTTGACATTGGAGTGGAAACCGTCTTGGACTCGAGCATGCGAGACTTGTGAAGTAGTTCAATCATATATTTCTTTTGTAATAATAATAAGCCACTGGAATTTTGTAAGACTTCCAAACTAAGGAAGAATGATAGATCCCCTAAGTCCTTGAGGAATAATCACTTGGCCAGAGCGTTGAGGAATTGATGAAGTGTATGTGTGTTTGGACCTGTAAGAATTATGTCGTCAACATACACTAAAATATAAATGACACAATCCGAGTGGCGAAACAGAAATAATGATGCATTTGCATGGGAATTGTGAAATCCACATTGCAACAAAAAATTTCTGAGCTCCGAATTCCAAGCCCTAAGCGCTTGTTTGAGGCCATAGATCGCCTTTTGTAATCTACACACATGAATAAGGTGATCGTGATCGACAAACCCCAGAGGTTGGGTCATATAAACATCCTCAAATAATCTACCCTGAAGAAAAGCATTATTTATGTCAAATTGACGTAATTTCCAGCCTTTACTAACTGCAAGTGTCAGTACAATGCGAATTGTAGTAGCTTTAATAACCGGACTGAATGTTTCAAAATAATCAACACCTGGGTGTTAATGAAAGCCTTTAGCCACTAAGCGCTCTTTGTAGCTGTCAACAGAGCCATTAGACAACCTTTTAATACGAAATACCCATTTACAACCAACTATATTAGTGGCATCGTGAGGGGGGACTAAGGTCCAAGTGCCATTTCGTATGAGAGCATATAACTTGTCGGCCATGGCCGCCCTCCACTTTGGATCACGTAAGGCTTGGATGTGAATATTTGGTTCAATATCGGAAGATGAGGAAGCTTGAGTAGTAAGAATGTATTTTGGATTGGGTTTTCTGATGTTGTCTTTCCCACGTGTAATCATGGGGTGATTATTTGACAAAGGCGGTGGAGAGGAATGAGATGGGAAAGAAGTGGCAGAAGGGATACTTGAATGTTCATGATCATTGGAGGGAGGTGGGGATACAGACAAAGTTGAGGACACATCGGATGAATCAACATGGGAGGTGGGGACACTATGGTTCTGGGAGTGAGTAATAGATTGGGAGGGAAGATACATAATTGGAGGAAGCCAAGATATAGTAGTAGTGGTCGTGGCACGAGGCAAATGCAAAGCGGTGGAAGCAAATGGAAAAGAATTTTCCACAAACACAACATGTCAAGACAAGAAAATCCGTGAGGTGGAGAAGTCAAGGCAGTAGTAAGCACTTTGTGTACTCGAATAGCCCATAAAGACACACGGGCGGGAGCAGGAGTCAAGCTTGTGTTGGGCATAAGGCCATAACCACGGATAACCAAGGCACCCAAAAATCCTAAGTTTAGAGTAGCTAGGTAGATTGTTAAATAGACGAAGATAAGAAGAAGCCATTGACAAAGTAGGAATGGCATCCGATTTATTAAGTAGACAGAGGTAGCAAATGCATGGTTCCAATAGGTTAGGGGAATAGACGCATGTGAAAGTAGAGTTAGACCGGTTTCGATAATATGTCGATGTCGTCTTTCAGAAAAACCATTGTGTTGGATAGTATGGGGAGGAGTAGTGTAGTATGTGATTCCAGCAGTAGAGAGTATATCTGATAATGCAATATATTCACCTCCGTTATCAGAGTAAAGAATTTTGATTGGTAGATTAAAAAAACTTTCAACAAGTGATTTAAACTGTAAAAATATTGCACAAACATAGGACTTGTGTTTAAGTGGATAGTACCAAATATAGTGTGTAAAATGATCAACAAATATGTAATATTTGAAACCATCGTGAGAAGTAATGGGCGAGGTCCACACATCGAAAAAAGTATTTATAATAGTTTATAAGAGATTAAAGTAGGCTGATGAAAGGGTAAATGATGACTTTTGCTACATTAACATGCATTGCACGCATTTTTATTATTTTTAGAGAACCCAGGAAGCTGAAAATTTGAGATAACATGACTGGTGACATCAACCGCCGGATGTCCGAGGCGACTGTGCCAGTTAAGAGTAGCAGAGGATTGAGAGACAAATAGGGCGGTGGACTGGGGAACACTGCTGGAACAGGAGGGAAGGGGCAGTGATAGATGCCATGATCAGAATGGCCCGTCAGGAGGGGTTGTCCCATTGGCCTATCCTTCACAACAAAAGAATCAGGTAAGAACTCAATAGTTGCATTATTAGATTTACAAAATTTGGACACAGAGATTAAATTTGTGTGAATAGACGGAACATGCAGAACATTGTCAAGTATAAAATCTTTAGAGGGCGCGGGAAGAGAAGCTAAACCAGAGTTGGAGATAGTCAAGCCTGAACCGTCTCCAATGAGAACTTCTTCATTCGACGAGTTAGGAGCATGAAGGGAGAGGTTCTGCAAGTCGGAGGTAATATGATGGGTAGCGCCACTATCCATGATCCAAGTGGAGTCAGCCAGACCAGACTGGGCAGTGAAATGTGCCCTCGGTTTTCAAGGTGTTGCCGACCGAGTGTATTGCAATCTAGGGCTAGCCGAACGAAAACCATAGGAGGAGACTGAGCCTGTTGAGCCAAAAACCATCCATATTGAGGGTCATTGCATCACTTTGTCGCCCTGCACGCCATAGCCTTGGCAATAACCGAGATATGGTCGAGAGCTAGGGCGAGGACCAGTCGGACGAGCAGAATACTGTGTGGTTGCGGACGAGCCAGAAGCTGGACTTGGATTACGCCAATGTTTATTTTTGGAAGGGCCTGATACGTGGTAAGCAGTGGTCTGCAGTGAAGATACCGGAGTGGACTAATTAGCACAAATTGCTACTTCTTTGTTAAGAAGCTTTTCATGCAAAGCTTCAAATGAGATAGGATCATCACGGGCATGAACTGCTTCAGCAATGGCTTGATACTCCAAATTTAAGCCATCCAAGATCTTATCGGTAAGATCTTCATTTGAAATTGGCGCACCAAGTAATGCCAATTCATCTGCCTTGGAGCGTAGGAACGTGAAGTACTCAGTGATCGATTTCGTCCCTTACTCAAGCTTCTTAATGGCAGCCCTTAATTGTTTGATATGGCCTCGTAAGGCAGAGGCAAAAGTATGAGCCAAAATATCCCAGATTTCTTTGAATGTCTCGGTACGATTGACAGATGGAGCAACTGTGTGATGCAAGGTCGCCACAAGAGCTGAAAAAATTAACTGATCTTGTCGGACCCAAGAATCATACTTGGGGTTGACAACAATCTGATCTTCCACAATTGGTGGTGTAGAGTTTCACCGTTGATTGAGCCGCAATGTTAAGAACGATGATTGGAGTTTCGGGGTCAGCAGGATTTGACAGAAGAGGGGTTGACAGAACCAAAGAGAAGGTGGAATTAAAGGAGGCAGACGATGTCATGATGTGCAGGAAAAAAAAATTCTGACGAAAGCTTCGAAGGTTTAAGTAGATAACGACAATGGAAGTTCAAGAGGACCAGAACCAATTAGCGCTCTGATACCGTATAAAATGAGATGATTGTGGAATCATAATTTCATTACTATGATGATCACGTATATATAACATACAACAGGGACTCAAGCCTTAATGGCTATACACAAAGGTCTCCTATAATGGAGGAGTCTATAATTATAATAAATACAATCAGCCAAATATATGCAACTAATTATGTTTATACTTATCAGCTTCCACACTCTTTGCAATTGCAGTAACTTGAGAAATCTAAACAACGGCCGAAAATGGAATGTACACGCACAAACATCAACTTCGTCTTAATCATACACACAAGAAGAATCGAATACTTGCTCAGTTCCACCGCAACCAAATAAACAAATCAAATTTTCTAAATAATTATACAGCTAAGTAGAGCCATTTTTAACCAAATCTGTGAGACTTTTATTAAGGTTAAAAACATCCAAGCAACTTCTTTGGAGATGTTCCTGTTGCACGATACTTAGCAGCTGATTCCTCTGCCTTGAGAATGTCTTCTCCACGTTTGGCTTCAATCATTGCCCTCTTCTCTTCAGCTTCCTTGTGAATCATTGCTATTTTGTTCTTCATTTTCTCTGCATATTCTGCCTTCTTCTTCTCCAATTGTTCCTGCTCGTTTCCAACAATCCAACACCAACCAAACATTAGCAACAGATGAGATCTGAGATGTGTTTTGGTTAGATTTCATAAGGGTTTCCTGTAAGGTGTGAGTTTTTTTGTTTTTTGGTTACCTCAAGCTTCTTGAGCTCAGCTTCAACAGATGCTTTCCGGCTGTTCTCCCAAGCTACAATGGCGGACAATCTTTTGTGGGCTCTGCTCAAAAATTTTTTTTACCACCATTAGCTGTTAAATGAAACAGATCACAACAAGAACTCGACTTGGAACTACAACACGATCTATTCCCCCAAAAGCACACTACACTTTCCAATGTATTAGTTATTACACTTTCTTTTTTCTGTAAATTACTATACTGTAAAACAATAATTATGTTTCCTTAGTTATTATCTTAAAAAAAATGCATCGGTCAAAAAATAATGATAGAATATGAAAATAAATCAATTAAATATCACTAATATGACGACTCAACTTATTTTTTAAAACCAACCCAAACAAATCAAGCTTGATTTAAGTTAATACTTTACAATAATTATAATAAATTATCAATTTGAGTAAGAATTAATTAATTTTATTAAAATTTGTGTCTACTTGAATCGTCGTATATGTTCATACTATGTATATTTCATCGTTATTTTTTAACCAAAATCTAAAAAAAAAGATTTTCAGAAAATTTTAAAATTACAAAAAATAAAACTTTTAAAGATTAAAAAAGGTAAAGTTTCTTAATTTACAAAATATCTCCCAAGTCCTAACCCATGACACTCATTTGGTGCAAGTTTCAAATCAGGAAGAGAGTACCAACTAGAAGGTCTATGGTCTTAGAGTTCCAACCAACCTTCAAGGTGGGAAGAAAATTTGTATATAACTCCACTTTTGGATAAAAGAAGAAAAACAGGGTCTTACTTGTTCTCTGCTTTGGACTTCTCACTCTCTTCCCATGCTTTTATAAGTGATATCCTCTTCTCTGTTTCAACCCTTGCAAGTACAGCATCTTCATGGAATT
Source organism: Erythroxylum echinodendron (assembly GCA_027575705.1). Classification (NCBI taxonomy): domain Eukaryota; kingdom Viridiplantae; phylum Streptophyta; class Magnoliopsida; order Malpighiales; family Erythroxylaceae; genus Erythroxylum; species Erythroxylum echinodendron. Next base: position 37,261,581 of record JANZXR010000006.1, read on the forward strand.
GAGAGCAATTTGTTCATCACCCATATGGCCTCGCATGAACTCTTTAGTGAAAAAAGAAAAAGAGCAAACAATCTTTAATGTTCTTACCTCTGTTGATTGACCCCTCTGCACTTTTCTCTTCCACAGTCTCAGGGGCCTCTGTTTTTAAGCAACATAGTCAATTTTTAAATGTTTTCTTGCTTGAAATCATGAACCCTAGTACAGAACAAAATCATAGTAACAAAATCCAATAACCCAATTTGTAATCTGAATTAAGAGATTGATATAAAGCATAAAAAGAAAAAAAGGCCAAATAAAAAAGAAAAGGGAAATAAAGCAATAAAGATACAAAAAGCACAAAACCACACCAAAACTACTATTCTTTATACAAAAAGAACCACAGAAATCAATGATTAGCATAAAAAATCAAAAGGGTTGTTCCATTAAAACTTGAAATATATAAAATTTATTAAAAAGTTACAATCTTTACTCATCTTTTCAATTTTCTCTTCAACCAAACGGTTATTAAAGTTAATTAAACTAAAAACAGAGACTGAAAAATAAAAAAAGAAAAGCAAGGACACTCTGTTCTTACTCTCAACTGCTTTAGACTCATCGACCTTCTCTTCCGGTGGAGGAAGCGAAGGGGGGATGACCGTCTTCTCCTCCGCCACGTCTTTCGTAGCTTCCACAGGTACCACAGCTTGACCAGCCTCCGGCGCCGGTGCTGGCTCCGAAGGGGTCTCTGTTTCCGCCACCTTAGGCTCTTCCGCTGCCATAGAAACTTAAAACCCAACTAGGAAAAATGATCAAACGACAGCCAACAAACAAGCAAAAGGAGAATATGGGTCTAAATTTTCCAGAGAAACAAAGAAATGGAGAGGAAGTGGGCGTTTGTTGAGATATTATAGTTGGAGGAAGTTGGTAAGTACAGAAGGAAAGAGCTGAGCTGGAGTGTAATCGGTAAGAATTTCCGAGTGCCCCCGCTATGCGTTGGCAGAGAGTGACACATAATGTCAAATGTGTGCTTGTCATAATTTTTCTATCATCTATTTTTTTAATATCATCCAAACATTTCTTGTAAATGTTCAACTTTGCCCTCTTATTTATGTTTTAGCTTTTTAAAGTAATTATTTAGTAAATGATCTAATGCATAAAATAAATTTATAAATTATATAATCTAAATAAGTTATAACTTTTTATAGATTGTTGTCCTAATCAATGTTTTAAAAACTATACCAAATGTTAAACTGAAGTTTGAGATTTAAAACGTTTGATCAGTATCAGACAGTTATAAAATTGACTAAAAATTAAAAAAAATATAAAATTTGAAATATAATTGAAAAATATTGTCCTTATTTATCGAAAACATTGAAGCTTAATTAAAATAGAGAGATAATTAAATAAAATTTAATTAATTAATTTAAGTTTATATGAACTTATTAATTTGTAAAAATTGATGAAAATTTTAAAAACCAAATTGAAAAGTTAGACAATTTAAAGTTTTTACATTTGAATAGACCGAACTGATTGAGTTTTTTTAATTTGTAAACTTAGGTTTAAATAGATATGTATATCAATTATATTACCTAATAAGTCCTATATCTTTTGATAAACACTTTTCCTATTTTATATGAATGTAAATTCGGATTTAAGTTATAATTTGGAGTTCTAGATGCATAAAATTTAATTTACAAAACACTCCTCCAATTATCATAAATATAAAAATGAAGTTGTTTAAGTTTCCCTTTACTTTTGGGAGGGATAATTGTGTAATTAAGAGGATAAATAATGCTTCTTTTTTTTTGTTTTGGTGTGATGGTCCACTTCATAATGGAAGCCACAACTTGCAAAGCGTCCCTATCCAAACGACAGCGTCTCATATTATTAAAAAATCAAATCATCGCACTGAAACGGCGTCGGTCAAGATATCCATATTTCGTATGATTTTAATCATCAGATTCTTTGCGTTTCGTGTTACTGAAGGGATCTTTGTGGGGTAGTCTGAAAAGCGACTAATTAGTAAATTAGTGTATCCGTATCTTTCCTTCATTAAGAACTTTCTTGATTCTTATATTTTAATATGTTTAAGATCTTTCCTACCAAATTTGATTTGATTTTATATATTATAAGCTCAATTAAAAGGAAAGAAATTAGTGCAATAAAAAATAAGTTACATTTTGCATGGGATAGCTAAATATCCAACTTTATAATATGTTTTAAATACAGAATCAAAAGTTAAATCGATAAAAAAAGAAGCTTATATTAGAATTTTTAATAAAAGTAGAGTATACAGCTCATTAATAAGAATGGAGCTTGGGTCAAATATTACCAAAAAGATGAGAATTAGTCATTTGGATAGTTGACCCTTATCACTTATAAACCCTTTAATATTTTCATGTTTAATTAATATAAGATAATTTAATATTTCTCCTTAAGTGCAACTAAAACTGGACATTCAGTTGTCACTTGAAATAAACGTAGTAGTAATCGGACCGGATCGGACCACTGGGACTAGACATCCAGACGAACAATCAAAAAATTAATAATCCGGACCAGACATGCTCTGATACCATGTTAGAATTTTTAATAAGGGTAGAGTATAGAGCTCATTAATAAGAATTGAGATTGGGATAACCATTGCTAAAATGGTCAGAACTTGTCATTTGGATAGTTAACCCTTACCACTTATAAATCTTTTAATATTTTCATGTTTAGTAAATATAGGATACTCTAATAGTTTATAATTTAAAATGTTCAACCAGTATTAGACTGTCATAAAATTGATTGAAGATTAAATAAAATTAAGGAATTTAAAATATGATTGAAAGATATTGTTTTTACTCAACGAAAATTTTGAAGTTTAATTAAAATTGTTAAATGAAAATTAGTTGATTTATTTCAGTTTATAAGAACTTATTAATTAATAAAATTAATTAATTAATTAATAAATGCATTATTTTTTAATAATAAATGTTATAAAAATAAATCGAACAAAAAAGATACGTTTTAAGGTTTTTATGGTTTAGACAATTTTTTAATCATTGATAAAAAGGGTTTTAATTATTTCACCCTACTATAAACATAGTATTGTTGATGGTTAAAAATCAATTGAATATGAAAGAACAAAGTTTTGGTATGTTAAATATTGCTTGCCGTTTAAAAATTATTTTAGTTTTTAAATTTTTAGAAAACTCCTTCTAATTTTCAGTTTATAAAAAACATATTTTTTTATACTTCAGTTAAAAAATAATGACGAAACATTAAGACATGAACAACAGATATGGACTAATCAAATATAACTAATATGATAATACAACTTAGCTTTAAACCTAATCTGAACCATTTAAAATTAGCTTAAATTAATAATTTTAAACAATTATAATAAATTATTAGTTTAAGACATATTTAATGAATCGTAGTATAAACAACATTTGATTGGTATAAGTTTAATGTTATATCGAGAATATTTTGTCGGTATCTTTTAATTAAAGTCTTTCAGAAATATTTTGTAAAAAATATATAAGGAATTTTTTAAGAAATTTAAAAATTATAAACTATATTAAGGAAAGTCCATCTTTGTACCTAAAAAATATTACTTGTACATGAAAAATAAGTTTAAATAATCATATTTATCTATTTATTGTAAAAGATTCTTCAAGATTGTTCTTAAAGAAAAGACAAAAAATTGAATACAAAAACCTAAACGTTAAGCTATTATATGGAATGTTTTTCCTTTGGCAGTTTTTGTTATACGGAATGGAGTGTACGACAAGAAAGCAAAAGCAAAAGCACAAAGCCAACTTACAACTATAGGCCAATACAGCAACGTTTTTCCCGGGAAGTTCTTCCCATTTTTGGAAGGCACCATTGACCATACTCTCGTACTCCTGTAATGCCAAAACAATTAGGCACAATAATGGCCCGGCTCATTCAACCGAAGTTTCGTCGATCTTATTTAAAATAATGTCGTTTTAATCTTTAAGTTTCTTAATTTACTAACAAAAACAATGTCATCTTAAAAAGTTTCCCTTAAAATGACGTTATCTTAAGATGAAAGGTCGAATTATTCAAACCAAAGTTTATGTCTAGGATTCATGCATGAGTTCTAACCCAAAATTTAGGGTCTGTTTGGTTAGATGGTAATTAATAGAACGAAATAAAATAGAAAAGATCGAAACGAAACGGAACAATGTATAATAAAATGGAATGTAAAATAGCGAAAAGTTATTTGGGAGAGATGAGATGGTTCATAATATAATGAGGTAAAATGTTATTTGAAAGATGGATATAATGAAATGGAATGTATAATAAATGACTATTATACTCCTGATATTAAAATGGTTGTTACAAGAGGTTTAATATTATGATTTTAAACAGAAATCATGTTCAATTAAAAATCAAGTCACGACCATAATAAATAAATTTTTTATATATTTTATATTTTAAAATAATAAAAATTTTAATAAACAACACGAGAGAAGAAAAAGTGATAGAACACGAAGAATGGAAGGAGAAGTCTAGGAATAATAAGCTTGTTGACCGTAGTAGATATCTGTGTGTGTGATAAGCTTGTGGATCGTAATAAACGAGTATGGGGAAAAAGGAGTTAGGATTAGAAGAATAGGAAAAAGGAGTTAGGATTAGAAGAATAATTGGTATTAAGAAAATTTATTGAGGGTATATTTAGAAGAAATAATTGGTATTAAGAAAAATTATTGAGGATATATTAAGTAGTATGTATTTATTAGTTTAAGTTCCATCCTAAACTCCCTGCATTGAAGGTTTCTTATTTTCACTGTTTAGAATGGAATAGAATGTAACATGAAACCTTCCGCCTCCGTCCCGTTCCGTTTCATTTCATTATAACACCCTCAATCAAATGATGGAAACGTGTTACGTTCCATGATTCCATCTCATTTCATTACCAACCCGTCAACCAAGCAGGGCCTTAATAAACTCAAACATGACTCATTAATTTGAAATAATGAATTCAAGTGAAACCGCAACCAAATTGGTTCATCTAAAAAAATTTTAAACCGGTCAAATTTTTAGTTTGATTTATCTAAATAAATCTTGTTATTAAAAACCAACTTATTTATTAGTTTAATAGGTTGATTTTAGTAAATAACTTATTTTTATAAAGCAATTAACTTATATTTTACAGACTCATTTTTAATTAAATTTTAACTTTTTTAATAAATAAGGACAATCTCTTTCTTTAATTTTATTCAATTTTTATTATATATTAGCTTTATACCGGTTTAATACTGATTAAACCTTTAAATCTTAAATCTCTTATCGAGTTTAATTTTCAGTCTAATTTTAAAGTATTATTATAAAATATAAACATCTAAATTAATTATTGAGGTCAATTTTGTATAATTTTAAATGAGATCAATTATTAAAAAACTCAATCCATTCGGTTGATTTAACCATAAAAATCTTGAGCTGATTAACTTTTTGGGTCAACTTTTAATTTTTTGATTGATTTACTTTAATAACTTACATCATTAAAAATGACCAATTTATTAATTAATAGATCAAATTTTTAAATTGATTAAAATTTCAAATTAAAATAAATAAGTAAATTTTTATTTAATAATATCATTTTAATTAAATTTTAAAATTTTTATAAAAATATTTTTTAAAATCTTATTTTAATATTTAATTTAATATTAATTGAAGCATTTAAATCTTAATTTTCGTACCTCGTTCGGTTATTAAAACAATCAATGCGACTTTTGGACCACACGCATTAAGTTTGGAAGTGGTAATGACCAATAATTCTTCTTTTGAAAGACAGCGAAATCCCAACCACATGGGCACATCCACACGAAGCACTGTGGTGCGTTCATTATCTCTTAAATCGCACAGTTGCTGGACCAGCTGGTTGTTCTTGTTCTCAAATTGGAAGGCAACGTAGGACCAACCAACCTTTTTTTTCTATATTTAAAAAAATCATGGGTCTCCTAATTTATCCCCTAACAATAATTTGATTAGATAAGTATGGATTGATTAGGGGTTTTAAACTGCAGATTTGAACGTTAATTGCGTTTACAATTCATTGAAATTATAGCCCCGATAATTCATGAATTACAAATTGCCGAGTTTAATTATGATGCCTTATAAGGGTGGTCGAGTTGGTAGAGTAGGGAGTATAGGGTTAAAAAGTCCTGTATTTGAATCATTTTTATTAGATCCCGAAACTTTTCTTAGAACATTTCGAGCAGTACATGAGAAGTGTGGATAGGTTCATGTTTTGTTTTGGTAATTTTGGTAGTGAGAGACTGTGAAATGGGCAGAATTAGGGTGAAAGTGATGAAGAACATGTAAATATATATGTGTATGTATGTTCTGTTATTGGTATTCATGATTAATCATGGACTATAATATCTTTATAGATGATATGGAGTTGAAAATGAGGTAGAGAAGATGATCTTGGTATGAGTTATGATAAGGAAAGATTTAGAAACAAAAATGGTAGTGATCTGAAAAATATTCACTGAGTATGCTTCGGTTTAGTAGCCATAACTTTTTTTTTAGTTAACCAAATGAGATGATTATTTGCTTGGATTACACTAGAAATATATGGCTACATTTCTTATGAAGAAATCGAATTTCAATTCTGTCTCTAAGAGTCTCAAAATTTCATGAAGTTGAGAA
>JANZXR010000006.1:37277303-37298293 GCA_027575705.1 Erythroxylum echinodendron
TCTCTATTACTTGATATTGAAAACATGTCAGACGAGGACAAGCTCTTCAACTTTTTGTCTGGGTTACAACCGTGGGCACAAATGGAGTTGCGAAGGAAAAATGTGAAGGATGTGGTTGGTTCTATTGCGGCCGCTGATGCTTTGGTAAACTTTCGAGCGGTGAAGGAAACTAAGGTAAGCTCCTCTAATTCTTCGAAAGGCAATGGCCATGCTCAATAGGAGAATATCGAGGGGAAGAAGACGAAGAAATCCAAGAAGGAAGACTTCAACGGAAAAAGCAAGCAAGATGGTGGCTCCGAGAATGGGGAGACGCCCTCTAGAAAGACCAAGATTGCTTGTTATCTATGCGATGGACCACATTATGCAAGAGAGTGTCCGAAGAAAGAGAAGCTAAATGCCCTGATAGCCAAAGAAGAGGAAGGATCTTCGGAGGAGACGGCAATAAATCCGATTGTGTTGTTGAATGCGGTTAGTAAAGAACCTAATCCTTATGATGAACTAATGTATGTAAGAATACAGGTTAATGGGATAGAGGTGACCGCAATGGTAGATACGGGTGCGTCACATTCCTTCGTGGTGGAAAGGATGGTGCACAAATTGGGGCTTAGAGTGTCTACGACCCCGATAAAGTCAAGAACCCCTACGGGTAAGGAACAAGCGGTGATGGGAGCTGCTTACAACGTCCCAGTGAACATAGAGAACTGGGGTGCCAAGATAAATTGCCTGGTCATACCACTTGAGGATTTCGAAATGATATTGGGGATCGACTTCCTTAAGGCAGCAAAGACTGTGCTATACCCAAGTTTGGGAGGTATGATGGTTATGCATGGCAAAAAATCTTTCTTTGTTAATTGTTGTAGATTTGTTGGTGGGACAAAGGAGACTACAGCACAGGTAGCACAAGTGTCGGCTCTGATCCTTGAAAAGGAGCCAAACTATGCTCAAGGAAGCTCGAAACAGAAGACGGGTAAGGAGTATATCGTTGCCAAGATCGCGGGGCATCAAGGTGACAAAGAAAACTCAGCGGATGGAGCATTTTTTAGCATGTCTCTGGTGGGCGAGGTGAGCCTTGAGAAGGCGAGTCCAAGTGGAGGCAAAGATAACCCCGATGGATTGGGAAAATGGTATGTGGGTGAAGTGCCAATTGATGTGAAGGCTCGCGACAGTCTTCAAGCGCTAACTGAGGAGTCTTCGAAGAAATCACTCATGGAGGAGTGCCAACAGACTAATTCGACGAGGGCATCGAATCCATCTGGTGGGGGTGGTTTGTTAGACCCCTAAACTTCGGGGTACCTCTCAGCGACCTTTATGAGGAACCTTAGGCTGGAGGTTCGTTGGATTTACGCATGAGGGAGACATGCGAAAACACTAAGGCAAATGTGGGAGAGTGTGATTAGACTTGGTGCGAATTTTGGTAGAGTCTCGGATCTAGTGAAGATTGACTCGGCCCAAGCTAAGGATTTGACGGACTAAGGACTTAGACTATGCTCAGATGGATGGACCACGACTAACGTGCTTGTTGTGGGAAGCATTGGATCGGGCCAGTGTGCTATGTGGGCTTCGACGAGATCACACTGCATCATCAATAGATCGAGATCGTGGGGAGATCTTAGATGATGTGCCAATGACAAAGAGTTAGAGTTACAGTGGGATTCAAAATCTAAAGATAGTAGAAATCTTCGCGGATAAGGATGCTAGTTTCCTAGTTGAATGTAATCTCTATCTTTTTTGTTATCTTGTAAATTCTATCTTATCGGTTAGAGTCCTATTTAGATGTGGTGTCATCTAATTGGTCCATATGATGTAACCTGATAGAGATAGACGTGATCTTAGCTCCATCTTAAGTAGATCAGTTTGAGTGGGATTAGGTAGTTCAGATTGAGTGGGATTCTGAATGTAACTTTCAAGTCAAGAGGTCTATATATAGCTCATTCGAGCTTTGCTCTCGAGGAGTTCAGAGAAAGCATTCCTTGTATTCTTTTGAGGGAAAGTAATATAAAGGTTAGTTTTAGCCGTATTTCTGTTGTGCCTGTATTGCCTATCTTTTCTTATTGCTTTCTTAAGCATTGTTTCTTCGATTGAGCGAGTGAAACACTTTGAGGATCGTTGAAAGCTGGGTCTTGCTTAAGCAGACTAAGTGAGACTGCCGTACAAAGGGTATTGGCGATAGAATTCGGTGAAAGTTCGAGTCTTAAGGTGACCTTTGTATCAATTAACAATATGCCGAAATGATAAAATATCCAATAAGTAATTATTTGGTTGGTATTATTGTTTTAATAACTGCTAAAATGTGAAAATAGTGTTTGACAATTATAGTTGTAGTTGCTGAAAAGAGATAAAATGACTAAAAAGGTTTATTAATTTAATAAACTATTAATTATTATATAAATAATTAAAAATATATATTATTAGCCATATAAAATTTAAATTATAAATAATAAAATATTGAATTAAAATAAGAAAATATAAATAAAATAAATTTAGTAAATAAAATATTTCATAAAATATATTATTAGCCATATTAATTAAGAGTATAATGGAAAATAATACTTATAGTGAAGGTTATTAATGGAAAGTAAAATTTCTTCTGCAGAAGCAGTTTTCTATCGCAACTCTCTTTTTGTTTATTGATTTCTAAGGTGGCACCGCACTTTCTCTAACTTCTAATTGTTTACTACAAATCCAAACATGTAACTGCGGTGAATAAGTACTTATTCCCGCTGCATCGCAGATTCAAACGCAACCTAATTTTTTATTTTAAAAAATATATAAATAACATTGTTAAGTGAATATAAGAATTTAAAAATCAAAATTAAGTAATTAATTTAAATAGATACGAGTTGAAGTCATTTGTTTCGTTTAAACTGATAAGATAAGAAAAGAAATTTAAATTTTGAAATATTCAACTGCTATTATACTTTCATAAACTAATTAAAGATTAAATAAAATTAAAGAAATTGAAATATAATTGAAAGAGATTATCTCGAATAATTTGAAATTTAATTTAAAAAGATATTGTTAAATAAAAATTAATTAATCATTTTGTTTCATAAGAACTTATTAATTTATAGAAATTGACCAGTTAGTTAATAAATTAATCGATTCTTAACACAAGAGTTATTAAAGTAAATCGAACTGAAAAATTAAAAATTAAATAAAAAAGGTAGACGTTTCAAGATTTTTATAGTTAAATCGGTCAAATAGGTCGAGTTTTTTAACCACTGGTTCTAACAACTCATTTTTTTAATTCTAATTTTTTAATTCCTTCTTTTATAATTTGAAAAAAAAGGAATTGCTTATAGATACATATTTACTATTTATAATATTTATTTTCATGCATAAAGATATTAGATGGGAAGTAAAAATTATTTTACCTAACACAAGGGACTGTTTAAAAATTAAAAACAAATATATTAAATTAATTAGATTTATAGTTAGTAAAATTAAATATTTATTTTGTAAATTAATAATTTAAAGTTAAATAAATAATTCGCAGCCCAAATAAAAATATTTCATCATATTTTCAGAATTGGGTCTTATTGGGTAGGACTAGGAAGCATACTGGACCGAACATGTCCTCAGTTCCGGAAGGCTAAACGATGTTTCCATGTCCTGAATCAATGTCCTTTCTTGTTGTTTCATGGTTCAGCATAATTGATTAACCCTCTCTTTACTTATTATTCTTATTATTAAGTATTTGAGTCCGAGCCTCAGCCTGATCTGACCCTGCCTTGCCTGTACCAAAGTCAACAAATTAGGACTAATAATTACAAAAAATGATGTCAAATTGTAAAAAATGGCATGATTTTTTATTTTTAATTAATAATAAAAAATCAAGCCGAATTGACTAAGTTGAATTCAGACTTAGGCTCTGACACTGTCGTCTCAAGCTCGATTAGACCTTGAGCTTGAGCGAGTCGGACCCATTTTGACCTATTGTCGCCTCTAATTATGAGAGTTGTCGGATAGCAAAATATAATAATCTACTTTGTACATGATGACTCTGACCAAAATTCTTTTAAGCTCAAAATTAGGGATAATAATGGACTAAATTTTGATTTAATTCAGTTTAAAATAAATGAAATAATTAAAAAAAAATTATCCAACTTGAATAAACGATGCCCCAATTTGAGATAAGTCTAAGCTAAATTGAAAAATGATCTCTATGTATATAATTAACCCTAATTATTTTGTTTATGTATTTTTATCGGATCAATTTGGACTTATTTGGATTAGGCTCGAACTTGATTCAAATTAGAAAATGCTTAAATTTAACCTAATATTGGCTTTGAGTTTTTTGATTTAGACATATTATCATATATATATATATATGTGTGTGTGTGTGTGTATGTGTGTGTGTATGTGTGTGTGTGTGAATATGTTGAAAATAATCTCTTTATCAGCTAGGGCTAAAATTACGTTTTTTAGACATTCTTAAACTTTAAGATCGGTAGGCCTTTCGTTGATTTATTGTCAATGTTATGATTTTAAATTTAGACTCAAGCCTAATTAGATTCAAATTTATCAAATATTATTATGGCCTAGAACTTTAATAATTCTACTTAAGAATGTCAATGTGTCAGATTAAACACGGACTACTTCTAGCAAGGCCCAGCCCGACTTTGGGCCAAGGTAGCCTGTGGAATTTATTTTAAGTAAAAAAATTTTAAAATGACGCCGTTTTGAACAAAGCGACGTTGTTTTGGAAATAACGGACAAGTCACAGGCTAAGCCGATTTTGCTACCCTAATTCTACTAAATATCTTTTTTAATTTAAGTATTTTAATTTTTCAAAAGATTTTGTAAGTGCTGTTAAAAAATTACCATGTACTTCCTGACATTATCGCAATTTTTAAAACGGCAGTCAATCTATTTTAGGACCAATCTCAACCACCGCTTCTTAGAGTCTACGGAAGGCAAATTTGTCAAAACCAACGCATTGACCTCAAAACTCCGAAGATTACTTTAGGACATGTCATTTTAAGAAATCACTAAAATAAGTTTTAATATAAAAATATATACAACACACCATCAAATTATCTTATTTTCTCTATGAAAGAAAAAGAAAATTAAAGATAAATATCAAAACGACAGTGTTATGGGAAGGAGCTTCGGTTGGATTTTAGATCCACTTCAAACTCGGTTGACTTATAATGTGAATTTTTGAAATCCAATGAATTGAATTTAATTTATATGTTTAAAATGTTAAAAAAGAAATGACTTGAATTCAATCACGTAATTGAATCTCATTTGATTTATAAATTTAATTCATATACTAAATGATGCGATTTAGTGTGTGAATTGAAAAGTCAAAAACATTAAAAATTCTTTTTATAAATATACATATCGTAAATATACAGATTACTACAAAAAACACACACGTTGATCATATACTATTTTTAGTTAAGGATAAAAAAGTCATATGAAGTAGTATAATTCATTTTTATTGTGTTCCAAACAATGTAATTAAATTAAATTCTAATATTTATAGATTTATTCCAAACAGTATAAATCGAATTTAATTCAACCCTACAAATGTAATTGAATCCAATTCATCAATGAATCTCCCGAGATTTTTACGAAAAGTATTTTTCAACAAGAGATTTAGGTATTTCTACAGTTTTCTCAATACTCAAACTCTCTTAATGAGTCACAGAAACGTATGCTTATAATTGATATGAACAACCGCAAAAGACAATAACTTTTATATAGCTTCCATATCGAGTTTCTCCATCACAAGGTTGATATAAACTCGGTCTACACTAATAGGAATTCATTTTCTACTTAGACTTCGACTCATTGACTTAAATTAATTTTTGGATTACTTTATTACGCAACTTAATCGATAATTTATTGAAAAATAAAAATCACAATTAATATCTGTCTACTTTATAAGAAAATAACAAAATTACCGTTGGGAGTAAAAATGTCTTACAAGAACTCCAAATCCTTGAACCAAAACACGGATTACGCGTTCGTTTTAGACAATCTAATCAACACAACCCACTCTCCAGATTCTACTCGTTAGGTATTCCACCTTCTTCCTTTCTTGACAATGAATGCCCCCTTGGCTTCTTAGAACATTATGGATTGGAACTTAAGTGAATGCTGATTCAGACATCAAACCAAACACGAAACGAACTCTGAAGCTACATGGCTGAAATGTTTTTATCAATCACTGTAAGTGGACAACGTCGTCAAGAAGCTGCCAATTTGCATATTCTACACATTCCTGTGGTCCTTTATGTATATATATATATGTACATGCTATTAATGACTTGGCTTCCTGGTAGGTCGGAAGCTTGAAGCATGCAAGTTAGCATTATTAGATTCAGATTTGTGATCATAGTGTTATGGTGATGATGGTATAAGATCGATCTGAGAAGGGTAGAGTCAACGTGGCCTTCAGTTTGTGGTATTGTAGTTCTCTATCTCAATTAAAGATTTTAAATTGAGATAATAAAATTGAAAGTTTTTTTTTTAGTTTGACAATAATAAAATTTTTAATTTTTAATATTTTTAAAACAGATATAAATTGAGATAACATAATTTAAAAGTAATAATTTTTTATTAAAAAAATATAGAGTCTTGTGTAAGACAAATTTGCCCTTAGGGACAATTTTGTAATTTTCTATATGATGGATAATTATTAATTATAACTTTGATTTTTCAATAAATTACTGGTTAAATTGCATAATTTGATCCAGATAAGGGTAATACAGTAGCCTAATAAATGATTTAGATTAATAGGTCGAAGTTCGGATAAAATATGGGTCTTTTTTAGTGTAGAGTTGGTTCATATCAATCTTGTGATGGAGAAGTTCGATGTAGAAGCTGTATAAATAAATTATAATCTCCTGTAATTATTCATATTATTCACGAGCATTCAATACTCTAACTCATTAAAAGAGTTCATATATTTAGAAAATTGCAGAAAGATCTAGGCTATATGTCGGCAAACATTTCCTATAAAAGTCTCAGAAAGATTTGAGCTTGTTTGACGGCTAAAATCAGCTTTTAAAAATAAGATGAAACTAAAATCAGGTATTTAGTATTTTTTTATTTTTAATCCTTTTGCATCTTATATTTATCAACGTTGTATTTTTTCAGATAAGATATCCAATACCTGTCCAAAAGATGGATACAGATTATACCTTTAGTTCGTTTGCAAAATCCACTTTCAGATAAGATTCCTGATACGTAATAGTTAATACACACGTCACATAAGACTAACCAACACAAGCTTTTTTGTATTAGATTATGCGTGACCGTCCAGCTGGTAATGGAGTCGAAAATGGAGGCAACACATGGGGACATGTGCCCCCACTCACTCACCCGATCAAGTTGACCACAAAAAGGTAAAGCTACAGCATTAATGGATTGCTTTTGCAGATTCTTTGTTTACAAAAAGGCTAAAGCTTGCTTGCTTGCTTGGGACCTTCCATGGCTACGCCACCTTGAAATGTCCCAATCAATTGGGTTTGCCTATAACAAAGCACCAACTCATTTAGCTTTCATTTCACCTCCAATGTTTCCTGCGACCATCGTCCTACGGTAGCTTCATCATCCTCCATGCTTTCTAATTCAGTTTTTAATTTTTTTGGATTGATTTAGTTTAACAATTTGTATTATTAAAAATCGATTAGTTTATTAATTAATTGATCAATTTTTATAAACTAAATTAATTAATTAATTTTTATTTAACAATATTTTAATTAAAATTTAAAATTTCGATAAATAATAGTAATCCTTTTCAGTCACTATTTAAATTAATTTATTTTTTAACTGATTTTATGATTAAATCTTATATTTCTTATGTTACCGATTCAATTTTAAGCTTATTTGAAATCTCTGGTAAAATGCAAAATTCAACATGGTACACCAGTGTCCATCTTCTGAAAACAGGCATTAAAATCATTGTATATGCAATTAAGATTTGTTCTCAAAATCTTGTGTCTGCTCAAGTCATTTAAGTCATGTATTACAATAAATTAAATGGATAGGATTATTTGAGTACAAAGGGCACGAGATTAAATCCTTGTTTGATTGAGGGGTCAGTAATAAAATAGAATAAAACGTATCACACTTCTATTATTTAGTTGAAAGTTTTATAATGAAATGAAACGAAATGAGATAAAAGCGGAGAGTTTCATGTTACGTTTCATTCCATCATAAACAGTGAAAATACGAAACTTTCGATTCAAGGAGTTTATGATGAAACATAAACTAATAAATACATAGTACCTAATATACCCTCAATAATATTTCTTAATACCAAGTATTTCTTCTAATTATAACATTTTTTTCTCCAAATTCATTTATTACTGTCCACAAAAATTGTATATAATTAATAATATTTTTATATTATTTATCCTTACCCTAATAATAATATTTTTATATTATTAATAATAAATTGAATATAATTAATAATAAAAGAAAAAATTAATAAAATTTTATTAATGAAAAATAAAAAATATATAAAAGTTATTCTTTAATTGTTTGTATATATTTCTATATAAATAAATTATTTTTAAATATAAATCACATATAATAGAATAAAATAAAATTTAATAAAATAAAATGTATTAAATAATTAATAATAATATTTTTATATAATTAATAATAAAATAATCAACTTTTAATTTAAAATCGAAAATTTATAAAAAATTATTTGCATGAGTGTGACCTAAACTGTGATTTTTAATTAGATATAATTTTTGTTTTAAAATTATAACGTTAAAATCTCTTGTAAAACTGTTTTAATATCTAAAGTATAATAGTCGTTTATTATACATTATATTTCATTCTATCCATATTCTAAATAATATTTTACTACATTACATTATGAACCTTTCTATTCCTCTTAAACAACATTTTATTATATTACTTTCTATTTTATTATATGCCGTTTCATTTTATTTCATCTAATTGTATTCTATTTCATTAATTAATATCTAAATAAACAGATACTACCAAATAACCTAACAAAGTGACGATCTCACTCCGCAATTAAGAAAGTCTTGTAATTTCAATTTGAAGTCTGATTATTTGAGCTGTCATTTCTTTCCGTATATGCCCCGACAGTCAAACCCATAACAAGACAATTAAATTGGCGTAACTAGAAGAGTCGTGCCAAAAGCGAATTAAAAAAAAAAGACAAATAGATATACCAAATAATTTATCTTTTTGGTTTTGACCAAAATAGACCATAAGCACTTAATCCTGATATTTTTATAAAAAATAAATAATTTTTTAATATTTTAAAATTTACAAATCAACAAAATAAACTTTAAAACATATAAATGATAACAATTTAGAAATGTGTATCAAAATATTTTATTTATAATTTGTTTTAATTATCATATTTTCAAGATTATCTTTGACTTTCTATTATACCATTTAATTATTATATGACTTTTATTGCATTTTTTTATTAAATTGATATAATATTAGCACTAATTCATTTTTGAATTATGAATAAACAAAAAGTAACAAAATAAAAAAATTTGTGAAATAATTTTTAGAAATTTTAAATAAATTAAAAGACTTTTGATAATTTTGATTTAATTATGAGTTGATCCAAATTGAACGGATTAAGTTTGAATTGATTGAATTTCAAGCTGGTCTCGAATTTAAGAAGTTGGTACGAACTTTGTCCAAATAATTTAAATAGTTTGAAATTCTCTCTAACACGTTATTTTTTATTTTAAAGTTTTTAAATAAATTATTTTAAAAATTAAATTAATAGAATTGTCGTGGTTTTAATTCTTATTTTTATTACATGATAACAAAATTTAAAGAGTTTAACTTTTTGATTTTTTAAAATTGAGTTAAAAATTTTAATTAAATAGCCATCTTTTATATCTAAACAATTAGGGATGTCAAAATTAGCCCGACCTGTTACTTAGCCATTACTTTTGAAATAGCTTCGTTTTGTCAAAAACGTTGTCGTTTTAAAAGTTTTTTATTTAAAAAAAAGACCAGGTCAGGCAGGGCCGGCCTGTCTATTGCCCGTCGGGTCATAACTAGGTCTAGGGTCGACCCATCCCGACTCTTTAAGTCACGGGCCAATATGACCTAGTGCCAGAACAAAGGCAACTTAAACTCGGCTCGATCCATTAACATCTTTATTAACAATTCAATTCAAAAAGATAATTTTGTTAATATTTCATTAATTTGACTAACGAATTTTCTTTTATCCATAATATATAACCGTCATGTAAAAAATTAATTGCCAACTAATAATCTTCATTAAAAAATTGTTAAAGTTATAAAAAAGTTGATAATTTTTAAATTTTAATTACTAAATTAAAAACAATCTAAAAATTAGGGCATGTACGTAATTCAACCCTCCGCACCTCGTGCCTTACTGCATTAAAAAGAAAAGCATTAAATGAGTACAGCTGTTTTGATGCTAAAGAAGAAGGAAAGAACGAATACCATTATTATGCTTTACAAGCTTAGTACCGGACTAGACAACAGAGCTGAGCTGCTTCTCCCAGTCAAGTATCTTTCACTCATGTAACGTATTCCTCTTCCTTTTCGATCCAAGACATCCTAAGTTCTATTGTCCGAAGTCCGAACTCTCTGCTTTTGTCTTTGTTTGTCCTTGGTTGTGGGAACTTGTGATGTACATCTTAGGTACATCGTTTTTGTCTGAAACTTAGAAAGCACAATTTGTCCGCTTTTCTATGAAGATTCCGTGAGAATCCAGTGGCAAAAGTCTAAAACAATGTTCAAGTCATGGAGAAGCGAGAAGAAAAAGATCAAAATGGTTTTCAAATTGCATTTTGAGGCAACTCAGGTAGGTTCTTGTCACTAAATCTCATCTGGGTTTTGCTTGCTTCGTCAAGATTCTTAGTTGCATTGCTAGTAAGAGGGCTGGAGAATTTTGATTTGTGCTTCTCATAATAATTGATATGAAGCTCAAGCTTGAAGCTCTTAGCTTTTGCTTTGGATCTTCTTGTTCTTCAGGTGCCACGGTTGAAGAAGCCTGCGTTGTTTGTGTCTCTAATGCCAGAGGATGTTGGGAAGCCAACATTCAAGTTAGAGAAAACCGCAGTTCAGGAGGGAACTTGTACATGGGAAAAGCCTGTTTATGTAAATGTGAAACTTGTGAAAGAGATGAAGACTGGGAAGCTTCATGAGAAAATCTATCATTTCATTGTTTCAAGTGTATGTATTCAATCACACTCCAGAGATTTTGCCCTTTTTTAAATGTGTTAATCCTTCTGATTTCATGTAAATTTTTGCAGGGGTCTTCAAAATCTGGCTATCTAGGTGAAGCTTCAATTGATTTTGCAGATTTTGCAGAGGAAGCTGAGCCAGTGACTGTATCTCTTCCTCTTAAGTTTGCAAACTCTGGAGCAGTACTAAATGTTAGTTCTAGCTCTCATTAACCCTCCATTTCTAACTCTCATTAACCCTCCATTTTCCACCTAGCCAAACAACAGGATTTGAACTGATTGATTGACTTTCTTGTTTGAGCATAGTCTTTGAAGTTCAGAATCTTATTCAGTTATGTCATTTGAATCTTCCAATCTGATTCATACTTCAAAACATTGGGACAGGTGACAATTCAAAAGATGCAGGGAGGAATTGATCAAAGGTAAATATTGAATACTAATTGTTCATTTGGATTTACTGTTCCCTCCTCCTTTTGCCGTTCCAATTAGTGACTAATAGTATATAATCTCAGATACATTGAGGAAAATGGGGAATCAGAAGTTTCAAATGATGTAAGCTTGAAGAAGCAAATGCAGAATGAGGATGCAGACAGAAATGGCGAAAGTTTTGCTGAAGTAAGGTCTAATATCATCTATTACTGCTTTCTCTTTGAGCATATTGAAAGAACTTACATACTTTCTTCAAAAAAAAACATTGAAAGAACTTACAGCTCGTCTTAGATTGGAACTTAAAGATTGACTATTGTTCTAGATTATAACTCATCTGTTTACTCATTTCACAGGACAGGAGTTTGGAAAATGAAGAGGAGGGCAGTTTCAAATCAAATGTGGGATCTAATGCCATCACACCGAAGAATCGTCTGCATCGAAGATCTAGCACAGAATGGTCACTTGGTTCAGCTTCAGATGGAAGTTTATTCGACTCTATAAATAGCCTCGAAGACAACCTTCCGAGAGAATCACAAGATGCACCGAGTGATACTGTTGAAAAACTTAAAACTGAAGTATCCAACCTGATGAGGCAGGCAGATTTATCAGAACTGGAAATGCAGTCTTTGAGGAAGCAAATCTTGAAAGAAAATAAAAGGGCACAGGATTTATCAACAAAGATGGCAGACCTTAAAGTCGAGGAAGATGCGCTCAAGGTGGAATGTGAAAAGCTCAAATCCTCACAGAAATCTGCTGGTGGGGAAGAACTTCTGAAACAATTGCTAGCTGAGAACAAGGATTTACGGGTTAAAGTAGAAGAAATCAGGCGAGAACTTGGTCATGAAAAGGATGTGAAGACCAATCTTCAATTGCAACTCCAGAAAACTCAAGATTCTAATGCTGAGCTTATTCATGCTGTCCAAGACCTTGATGAATTGTTGGGGCAAAAAGATGTGGAAGTATCTCGTCTTTCCAATAAGCTTGAGCTAAGAAATGATGTTCAAGAGTTGGAGAAACGATGCAAATGCAATACGAAAGACAATGAAGAACAACTACCAATATCTGAACTGGAGAAAGTGGATGGAGAGGAAAATGACAGGAGTGAATTACATCAACTGGAGCAAAAGATAACAGACCTTTGTGATGAAATTGAGATGTACAGGGAAGATAGGGAAAAACTGGAGAGTTATATTGAACGACTCACCCAAGACTACGAGGACTTAAAACAGGAAAACCATGTTATCTCTTCGAAGTTAGAGCAAAACCAGGTAGAAGAACTGAGGAGACAAAATGGATGCTCTGAATCTGCAGCCAAAATCACAGAACTAGAGTCACAGTTGCAGTGGTTGGAAGGGAAGTTCAAGAAACAAACACAAGAGTTATCAGAATCTGTCATTTCCATCAATGAACTTGACAGCCAGGTTAAAGGATTGGAGAAAGAGCTAGAGAAGCAGGCACAAGTGTTTGAAAATGAACTGGAAGCCATGAAAAATGCCAAGATTGAGCAAGAGCAGAGAGCCATCCATGCAGAAGAGGCTTTGAGGAAGACAAGGTGGAAGTATGCTAGTACAGCAGAGCGGCTACAGGAGGAATTTAAAAGACTTTCTGTGGAAATGGCTGGTA
This sequence comes from Erythroxylum echinodendron, assembly GCA_027575705.1. Lineage (NCBI taxonomy): Eukaryota > Viridiplantae > Streptophyta > Magnoliopsida > Malpighiales > Erythroxylaceae > Erythroxylum > Erythroxylum echinodendron. The sequence continues at coordinate 37,290,542 of JANZXR010000006.1, forward strand.
AGTTTGAAGAGAATGAGAAGTTAACAGCGAAAGCAATGGCAGAAGCTGAGGAGCTGCGTTTGCAGAACAAAATTCTGGAAGACAAGCTTCAGGAAGCTGCTGAAGAGCTTGTACTAATTCAGGTTCAAAACAAAATAAAGGTGGAAGAAGTATCAACTCATTTAGATTTTAAAACAAAGCATGTGGAGCAGATGTCACTGGAATTAGAAGATGTGTCAAACCAATTAAGAGATGTCAAGAAGCGTGAAGAAGAAAAACAAGAGGCCTTTTCGGTGGAAATTCAAATGCTGAAAGCCAAGATAGAAAAGCTGAATGAGGAGAGCAATGTGGTCCGTGAACATTCAAAGCAAGATGGTGAGTTAAGAGATCAATTGGAGCAAATGAGGATGTCACTTGCAGAAACAAGGAATCTGTTGGAATGTTCAAAGAGGGAAAGCGATGAACTGCAAAGAAACTTTGAATTGGCAGAGAAGGAAACCCGGAAAACACGAGAAGAACTATGCACGTTGAGGTCATCAAAAGAGGAAAAGGAGAACACAATCAAGGAACTCTTGTCAGAAATGGAAATGCTTAGGACTCAGCATGAGGAATTAAAGCATTGCTTGTCGAATGAAGAACTGCAGAAAGAAACTCTGCGGAAGCAAATCCTCCGACTGAAGGATGAGCTGCATAAAGTACAAGATGTCAGGAAGCTTGAAGAAAGAAACATTATACAAGATTTGCCACATTCAAAGAGGAGCACTACAAAGAACAAGTTGGCTAGGAAAGAAGATAATGCCGCTATACTTGAAAGGTATGATTGGGATATTTCCTTTCAGTTCGCACTATTAACATCCTGGAGATCTTTGGAATCATTCATCAGAATTCTTCATCAGCATCCTTTGTTCTGATAAGTAAATGGATTTTTACAAATTCTATTACAGCCTTTCAGCTTTTCTTTATCACTTACTGGTTACACTGAAACTTAAGCACTTTCCATTCCAGGAATGAATCTGACCTTGCTGAATTATTGAAAGAAATGGCTCTGCTAAAGGAAAGGAACAAATCCATGGAGAGTGAGTTAAAAGAAATGGAAGAGAGATATTCAGAAATAAGTCTCAAATTTGCTACGGTAGAAGGTGAAAGGCAAGAGCTTGTAATGACCATACGCAACCTCAGGAATGGTAAGAAGAACTAGCACCTCTCGAGTCTCTGTGACAGAATTGGAAGCAGCAGATAAAAGATGACACCCTCTGTGCGGCAACTCTTCTTACTCATCCATGAACATGTAATTGCAGCTAAAAACTTGGCAGGCCTTGTCAATTTGAAGTCATACAATAACATTCTGTTCTATATCTTTCAGAAACCTGCAAATTCCTTGTGATTCAAATGCTTACCTTGTTTTATACAATGAAAAAGAGCTATAAATGTTCACATTCTAATATATTACTTTTTTTTTTTTGGAACGGAAGAACCCATAGCCGTTATTCTTTGAATGTACACTGGGTAAACCTCCAGATTGACACAATAGTTTGCAAATCATATTAACTGGGTGCTCCGTATTAGGCAAACTTTGTATGGCAGATTCCATCGAGAGAGTGTAACTGGGGGTTTCAAACACAAGACTTTTTTTAGCTTAAGGAAATTAGAATAAGATATGAATTCATCCTTAAACAAAATTTTCCAAAAATTCAAATGAATTTATAAAATTTTGATTTTTATAAATTAACTCAGTAACATTAATTTGTGTTAACATAATAATTCTTATGAACAAATTTTATTAATACTTTAATAATTAAAATTTCATATAAATAAAGATCATTTTGTAAATAAATGTTAATATTAGAACTAACTTATAAATTATGAAAACTAAGTGTTTAATTAAAATTTAAAAAAATTAAGGCAAAATTACTAAATGTTTAATTAAATTTTAAAAAAAGGCGAAATTACATGTTTTTTAAAGAAATTAAATAACTTACATAAAAATTTGAATATTATGTTTAAAACTGACCGAGTCACAACTAAGTCGTTGTAGTATAGTGGTGAGTATTTCCGCCTGTCACGCGGACGACCCGGGTTCGATCCCCGGCAACGGCGTCGCTTTTCCTTTTGCTTCCCCGTGGACCACCACATGAAGACGACTGTGAAATGAACCTGTCAATACTATCAAGCTTGATCTAATCTTCCATGTCAGAATCAAAATTCCAAGTTGAGTAACTACGGCCGCGTGTACCACCACCTTACGTACGTGTCAGTACCTCCAACCCCTGTCGGTTCTTCTACGTGTGTCACCTTGTTATAGATCCACCACTTATGCAAAGGTGGCAGGATATGGCAGCTCAGGATCGTCCCTGGTTCTATAAACATTCAAATACTCCACCAGTTCCTCTTCAATCCAACCAAGTTTTCTGGAGTATTTTGTGAAATTGCTGGTTTAGCTATGGAGGAGACGCCCTGTGATGTCGGACTGCATGATGGTGAGAAGAACACTAGTAATTTTGTTCTTTTTTTCTTTTTTTGTGTGATTTTGTTAGTGAAAGGTTTGGTGTTTTTTAATGGCAGAAGATGAGAAGAAGTCTGTGTTGAAGAAAGTGAAGGACAAGGCCAAGGACAAGGCCAAGAAAATAAAGGACACACTCAAGTTACATGGACATGGTCACAATAATCACGAAGAAGGTCATGTTTCTGACGATCATGACTTGGACGAGGAAGAACCTGATGAGGATGAAGAAATGGTTGATGACTCCGAAATCCATTTAGCTCATGATGCTAAGAAAAGTTCTGAAGTTGGTCATGAGAAGAGATCACCTGCAACGGAAGGAACTGATCCTGTGAACCCACAACTTAAGGTTGCTGTTGAAAGAACGAGTGGTATTAAGGAAGTACCTCGTGCACCAACTAATACTCCTGCCTCCATGACTCCTGGAATTGTTCAACAGACAAAAGCGATGGATCGGCTTGGAGGGTCTGTTCAGGAGCAAGAGTTTAGTGGAGGGAAACCTAAACTTAACCTGGAAGGATTAACCAGCTTGGAGGAGGATCCTCATGCTCCAAAGGATCGGCCTGGAGATTACAAAACTTCCAGTTATCAGTCAAAAGTTGCAGATCCAAGTGGTGCTGGTAAGAATTGAATTGAGATTTCAGTTTAGGTGGATCAAGTTCTTAATATGATTGATCTTGATCTGTTACACTCTATTCCAGGAAGTGAAGAGGCATGTATTTCTCAAGTTCTTCGTTCCCTTGACAAAATGAGTGTCTCCGGTGATGGAGACCAAGGTTCAAAACAAAACCTATCCACAGGAAGCCATGAGCAAATATCTCCTGAACCGATAAAGCAAGACAACACTCAGGAACCTGAAACACGGACGGGACAAGAAACTTCCGGGACAGCTATATTGCCTGTAGAGTACGGAAAAAGGGTTGCTACTACTGTGACTGAGAAACTTGCTCCAGTGTACGAGAAGGTTGCAGAGGCGGGGCACATGGTGACGGAGAAATTTTCTCCAGTGTATCAGAAGGTCTCCGAAGCAGGAAGCAACGTAATGTCTAAAGTGCAAGGTAATGAAAAAGAAGCTGGAGGGGGTATGGAAGGCCAAGAGAAAGGTGTTTCTGTGAAGGATTATATAGCAGAAAAGTTCAGGCCAAGGGAAGAAGACAAGGCATTGTCTGAAGTGATATCAGATGCTCTGCACAAGCGAAAAGAGAAATCTGATGAGGAAGAGAAGCCAATAGGGAAAGTGACGGAGTCAGAGAAGGTTAGGAGGCAATTGGGTAGTCACTCTGATGCGAGTTATGAGGAAGGAAAAGTTCCAAGCTCCGCGTACCTTCCTGGGAAGGGAATGGTGGGTAAGGTTAAAGGAGCTGTCGGGTCGTGGCTTGGCAAAGGGGAAGAGGAGTCTCGTCCTTCTCAGCAATCTCTCGGCTCCTCTACTGGTAAGAGCATGTCTTTACATAAACCGTCAAGGAATTATCAATGGAGGTTTGTGAATCCATTCTGATAAGAAAACCATTGTTTTGTTTAGCAGGTCCTGAAGGGTTCTCAACTTCTGCTACTGCAGGAACAGGGGAAAGGAGACTTCAGGAGGCGGGAAACTAAGAAAAACGAAATGGTTTGGGATTGGATTTTGTGTTGGCAGTCGATTTTGTTCTTTCTTGATGTAAAGAAATTCTAAAATTCAGATATATATATATATATATATATATATATAAGTAGTTGCATTTTCATTCACCAATAATCTGAGTAGATGCCAAGTTGTGATTAGGATTGAATTTGTCAGAGATGACTAGAGTTGTGTCATGTGTGAGCCAGCAAAGCATTGGTTGATTTGACGCTGTGAGGCCTAACAAAGACAATCGGATCCGTTACCTTTTTACTTTTCCGGCATTGTCTTGGCCTCAAGCCTCCAGCTGGAATTATTCGAGAAGAAATAATGTAATTAGGAATACGACAGTGTTAAATAATAATTTGTGATATAGTAATCCATATCAGTGTTTGGACTGAAAGATTACAACTTTTGTGTTTCGTAATGATGTCCAACAAGAAATCTTTGATAAATAATGAACAATTTGTGATATAATAATCCATATTTATCAATGTTTGCACTCATAAAGATTACAACTTTTGTGCTTAGTAATGATCTCCAGCAAGAAATCTTTGATGGGCATGGCTTTTTTTTTTTTTTGGAAATCAGAACTTATTACAAGATGAACTCTAAATTACAAGATGAACTCTTTAAGTTTACAGTGAAGAAGCTCTTCTTTTACTTTTTATCCTCTTTCTTCTCGTCTTTCTTCTCCTCCTTTTTCTCTTCCTTCTTCTCTTCCTTTGCAGGACCAACTGAGACTATGTCCACTTTCCCTACTTTCTTCAGCTTCTTCACAACTGCCACTGTATCCATCTGCCCTATAACTGTTAGCTTCTGATCTTTAAGCTCGGCAGCAATTGAATCGACTCCTGTAACAACCCACCAATCTTTAATCAGAACAAAGAAAGCAAAAATCTTTGTTTCGATTGTTCCAAGTTCACAGCTTTACAGGTCTGTGATTTACCGTAGATATCAGCAGCTGCTTCGATGGCTTTCTGCTTTGTCTTATCATCGGTCATGGTCAAGACCTTTAGTACCACTTTCTGCACAAAGAAAGTTCATCACACGGACGATTCTTTGATCTCACAAGCATACATGATCAAAAGAAAAGGAGAAGAAGAACAACAGAAAGAAAAAAAAACTGTTAAAGAAGACTGAAAAGGGTATGTACCTGAGCCATTGGAGGAGGAAGATGATCACTTTGAGTTGAAAAAGAAAGCTTAATTTGTGGGAACTTTGTGGCTCTCTAGGGAAAAGATGGAATGAGATGAAAGTTATGTTCATATTTGATTAGTCGATTCGAGAACAGCTTCCGTCGACATGGCACGGTTTGATTACATGTACAGCACAACAACTTTGAGCCACTTGATTTTTGTATCTATTCATCAACTTTTTCTTTTTTTTTTAATTGTCCGTTAAGTTCTATATAATAATCTACAAATTACGTGTTTCGATTAAATTACTTGATAATACGTCGAATCAGCATGAATTCTAATAAACAGGTTGAATCAGCCTGATCGATTAGATAAAAGTAATGTTATTTTAGTGTGTCAATCGAATCGGTTTAGATTACTCTTCAAATCCAATTTAAAGTTCTCTTATATCGAACTGATTTGTCATTCTCGAGTCATTTTTTGTCTTATTTGTAACGCAGATCGATCATTTATACCTTGAAACACCATGATTCATGCATCTTTACCACCATTTTTACACTATGTCTCTAATATAGAAAAGAATCAATTCTTTTGTACCATAGCCTTGTGCTAATCTACATTCAGACCATCCTACCCACACATTTTTTTAGGTTTTACATATTTGTATAGATGAGATAGTCTAAAATATAATTAACACAGTTACTAGCATAAAAAATTAGAAGTTTTCGTATGATTGAGATGGTCTAGAATAGCATTAGCACACGATTATGGACACAGCAAATTTGAGGGCATATAGAAGGGGAGAGTTTCCTTAAAGATGTATCTATTTTATTAAACACTCTACTCGAGCATGAATTTAATTTAGTCATTAGTGTTACTGTTCGTAAACAATTCCGACTTTTTTTATTACAATATCAACAATAACAATTTAGTAAAAATCTTGGTGATATGTAAGATTTGGAAAAATTTACTCTTATTTAATAAAGAGGTTATTCCTAGGATTTCTTCTCTTGTAGACCTATAAAATTAATTCTGTGAAGACAATCTAAAGCACCAACTTAATAAGTAGAGATGTCAACACGCAATTTTACTCTTATTTAATAAAGAGGTTGTTCCACTGATATCTTTTCTTGCAGACCTATAAAATTAATTCTGTGAAGACAATCTAAAACACCAACTTAACAAGTAGAGATGTCAATAGGTCAGATTAGGCTGAGCTACACTTGGCTTATCCCGACTTGTGATCGACTGGCCAGGCCAACCCTACTTATCATATTTAAAAAAAAATCATAAAATGATGTCATTTTTTAAGTAATAGTCAACCTGTCAGCTTATGGCTCGCTCATTACTCGATCAATTTAACCTAAAATTAGGCTGGAATGAGCCAACAATTAACCGGAGTCAATCCAACTTGTCCCTAAATATATTCACTCACAAAGTTTAGCTGCTATTTTCAGGAATTATGATTAATCCTGATAATTGAACTCATGTTGGAAAATTTTTACATCAAAATTATCGATTAGTTTATGAAAAAAACTCAATTACGACATAGTATATTCTTACAATATTGGCTTTTCGAGATATAGAAGGGTGAGGATTGAAAAGGACTTCTGACAATTTCCACAGTAGAGATCGAGTTGGCACCAACCATCGAAGGTGGACATGGTTGAAAATGGGTATTTGCTGTTAATGCATAATGGCCCATTTGATGATCCAACTAAACTTTTTTAAATATGACATAATAGTTAGGTCCGAACATATATTCTAATAAACAGCTTGAATCAATCTGAATGTGACCTGAAAATTGACTGAACTCAACTTCAAACTCAGAATGAAGTTATTCGGATTTAGGGATAGCATTGAGTGGCCAATGGACCTAAATTCAAGCATTTTTAATAGGCCGAACTATGGGCCTGAGTTGATGTCTAATTATTATAAACAAAATGACATTGTTTAGTTTAAAAGAATTGAGTTTTAGGTAAATCTGAGTTTAGACAATTCAGCCTTGAACTTAATTAAAAAAATATTATTTTATATTTTTAATTTTTTTAAAATTATTTTAAAAATATTGAAAGGACTAGCCCGTAGGTTAATCTATCGTCATCCCTATTTGGATATTGACATACCAGGCCAAGCTGAACCAAACTATCAAACTTAGTGCTCTTAGGCTGTATTTGAATCTGGGGTGCAATCGGGATAAACAATTATCTACAGCAGTTTTTAACCGTAATCACATGTTTAGATTTACAGGCGATAACTGGAGATTGCAGAAAAGTACGGTGTTATCGTAAAAATTGATACGCAGAAACAAGGTTGCGGTAGAGAAGTACTTCTATAGTAAAAAATTTACTTTCTATTAATAACCTTCTGATAATTGTTGTTTTCTATTATATCCTCAACTAATAAAAAGCAAGATCAACGTATTTATAATTTATATTTATATGACTAATAATATATTTTTTATGAAATATTTTATTTAATAAATTTATTTTATTTATATTTTCTTATTTTAATTTAATATTTTATTATTTATA
>JANZXR010000006.1:37298393-37314836 GCA_027575705.1 Erythroxylum echinodendron
TTTTAATTTAATATTTTATTATTTATAATTTTAAATTTATATGACTAATAATATATTTTTTAATTATTTATATAATATTTATACAACAATTAATAATTTATTAAATCAATAGACTTTTTAGTTATTTTATCTCTTTTTAACAACCGCAATCGCCCTTGTCAAACACCTATTTTCACATTTCATCGATTACCAGAACAACAATCCCAAATACATAAGTACTTATTGAGAATAATTACTTATCATTTTAACCGGAAGATTCAGCTGCTTATCAACCAGTGCCCCTTCTCCACAACAAGCTTCAATTGGTTCAGAATTATGTCTCACGACTCGGGAGAATAAAAACTAACAAAATTTCTTTTTTCTTCCAACAAAGAGAATAGACAAATTCCAGAAAAATTCAACAGAGAAACAAAGGATAGAATCATTTAAGCAAGAAAAGCAAATGAAAGTTTTACATGATAGAGCAAGCATGAGGATTGTCGTCACTGAAAAGGGAAGCAACGGCCTCGTCTGAAGCTACAGCCATGGAGTAAACTGCAGGAGTATGGAAGAAAGTGTGGACTCCATTGGAACCAACGTTCTTGTATGAATCATAGTAATGGTTGACAATGTAAGTTGGGTACTTGTAAAACGAAGCAAAATGAGAGTGCCCTGGAAACGGCCATGGCTCTGCTGCTTTTCCTGTTCTTTTTATAGCCTTCAACACCTTCTTCTCCTCCAACCCGTACCCTCTCACTGTTACTTTCTGCAACTCCATGTCTATTTCCACTTCTTCTACACCTGAAACAGAAACAGACGATGTGAGCTACAGTGCATGGGAAATAAGCTTTCATCAGAAGATTTCCTGACAATGGTCAAGGAGAACAATGAGAGAGAGTTCAAGCCAGCCATACCTTTGATCTTGTACATAGCTTTCTTCAACTTGGAAGCACAGCCTTCGCAGTCCAAGTTCGGAACTCTAACCTCAACAACCTATAGTACCAACATGAACTCCTGATCAGAATCTCATGAAAACCTAATGTTCATGTGAATCAATTTACCTGTAAGAGGAAGAGAGAGAAAGAGAGAGAGAGAGAGTGACTTACAGACATGTTTGCATAAGACAACGAAAGGCCAAAAGAGAGAGAGCTTCTTTGAGAGAGAGTGAAGGAGGAAGAAGACTGAAGAGCTTTGGGTTTCTAAATAAGAGAGCATGAACAAGAGAGCCTTCACGCGTGGACTAGAAAAGCGAGAGACTTTTACGCCAACCTCGAAGCTCCTCCTCCTCATCATCATCAACATCGATCCTCTCTCTGTGCAAGAGCTTACTGTCACGCTTTTTTTTTTCACCTAAACTTTACTAGTACTCGTTGCATTCTAAAAGTGATAACAAAGACAAGTCTAAATTGGTAAACAAGGCATGATTTTAAAACCCCATCTCTAATTATGGTTTTACGTTAATGTTCTTGCCCATCTCGTGCATGTTTTTGGGGCCTATCAAGTGTTTTCTGCTCCATTGTTGTCTCCAATTATAGTGTCTCGTTTTTATTACCAACATCTTGATCAATACACTAACATATCTTGTTAAGCAAGATTTCAAATTGTAAATTGCAGATTATGATGTTGTAGTGGATTTTTGTTATAATTATAATCTACACGGGTGTAATTATGAGTTGTGTGAAGAGATTATATAGTCCCTTCCTCTCCTTTTCGTCTCCCAAAAGTTGGTTGAAACAGTAACAAGAGAGTCAGGCCTTGTCAATCAGCTTTGAGGCTGCCAAAGTATGCTAAGAACAAAGGTAAACAAAAGTAAAGAGTTGCGCGTTGGCAATGGCCTGTATCAATTTTTTTGATAATTACACTAAAATGATGTTGTTTTATTAGACGTATTGGGTCATTTAAGTCGAGCTTTGAACCAACCTTTCCGACTCAAGTTCAACTCGAAATTTGATTAATACAGCTATGACCGTTAACTTCAGATCCTGTCGAAACGGGCCGCCATCTCAACTCTAGTTGCTTTGGGTACATACGCCGAGAAAGTCAAACCCTAAACCAAAATTTTGATTTGTGATCATTCTTCAAACTGCAAAATGGGTCCACCTAGAAAACGAAAGATGAATGATTTCTGGCACTCATCTATTGATGTATGGCTTTTAGGGGGTTGTGATCATGGAAAAGCCACGAAGTTACTGTGTGGGGAACTCGTACAGGAACACTGTAACTCTGCACAAAGTCCAGTCCCTAAATATTCTCTTACAAAGGCTGCAAGGAATTCAGACAGACAAAAAGCGATTGAATTGAAACACATAATCATCTTCTTCTGTCTCTTCAAAATGTTTAAAGAGAGGCTTTACCGTTGTAAATCTGATCGCTTTTCTGAGAACACAATGATCCTATTAATAATTGCTTGGTATGACAGCAAAATTTTGAAGCTATTTTATATTTTTTAAAATTGAAACTTAAAGTGTAAAGGCCAAAACTACGTATCTTTAAGATATATTATATATATCTTTTATTTAGTTTTGATATTTTAATTAGACATATAAAATATAACTTTTGGAGTTTATCATCACGGTAATATTGAAATTATTTTACAATTAGATATGTTGGAAATATATATGAGAGATTTGTACATATCTTCAATATACATTAAAAGTTAATTTTTTTGGTGTATATGCGATATTGAGTTAATGTGGGAGTGATATAGGTGAGGTGTGCATTATTTGTTAATAAAAAAATAAGAAGACGGTGGCTGTTGCGTTTTGGAAATTAGAACATTGCTATTACGCTTTCAAGGTGGACTTTCTTAAATTGATTGTGTTTGTGTCATATACGTCTACTAGTAGCAACTGTGAGGAATCTTCAATGTGCGTGTTGCCGACATCTTCTATCCATAGCAGAAGTCTATTACCAATATGGGTGTGCGGCAACTGAAGTGATGTGGGTGTGTGTCGCAGAAGTGAAGTGTGTGTGCGGCAACTAGGTGTATGTGTATGTGGAAGACAAATGTGAGTGAACAACAGTGCAATGCTATGTAGTGAGCCAGTGATGAGGTATTAGTGCGACACACATTTCCTTTTATTTGAAAAAATTGAAATGAGTGGAATTAATTGTTCAATGCTAGAGTGAGTACGGTAGTATGTATCTTGGAACAAAAGCTGAATATCGTGTGTGTGTGGTGAAATAGATACTGCGGTGAAGAGAATCACGGTGAAGTGACTTGGAGTTTGCTATGGTGAAGTAGTTTAGCCTATTAGTTTCTTCAAGACGTCTTCATCTGGGTTGTGTCTTGTTTTTGTGAGAAAACACCGTGGGTCTTCATCCATTGGCTAGACTTCTGTATGATTTAATTGAAGCGGTTGAAGTTGAGATGGATCATTTTAATTGAAGGATTATTTCGAGAAATTGAAACATAGGGAAGTCTTTCTTTATTTCAAGTATATTATTGTTCAGTTTTTAGTTGGTTAAATACCTGAGTTATTTTTATTGATTGCTGTTTGAGTGAAAGTAGTTAAAAAAATCCTCTAACGAGATTAACACGAGTCAGTAGTATTATCGGATGTGAAAATCTTTCACAGATAGTGAGATCGAGAGATAGTGTTAAAGGTGAGTGGTGTAGGCTCTGTAAAGCTTTGAGTAAACCTATTATATTTCAGTGAAAATTTTAATTTGAGTAAGGGCGCTGCAGATGTAGGCAAGGAGTGCCGCACTGCGTTACCAAATCTTTGGTATTCTTATTATTTCGTTTTTGCTTAGTTTTATTTTGTTCGTGCCAAAGAAATTTACGGAAAGTTTGCAAAACTACTATTCCCCATAGTTTTTCACTTTATATATTTAAACGATTGCTAATGAATCGGGTCAAGCTAATATCGGTCCGAACTTAAAAATTAAAACTTAGAAATGATTTGATAAATTCAAACTTAAGTTTAACTCTTATTTGAGTGCAAGTCTCAAACTCATTCCATAATTAAATATATTTGAAAGTTTAAATTTTTAGATGGAATTTAAATTTTTTTAATTTAAATTCGACTCAAATTATAAATTATATAAATTTTGGGTTATATTTTTTATAGTTGATTTCATATCGATCAAGTATGACTTTTTCTTATTATCTTTATTCATATAAAACTGAATTAAAATGATTAAACGAGTCAATTTATCAATAAATCCAATTTAAATAATTAGAATTTCAAATTTGTGCTAAACTTTCTAAATTGAATAGCAAATATAATTGTAGGTAGTGAAAGTAGAATTGGCAAAATTGGCTTGGTCAAGCTTAACTTATCATCATGCCTAGTAATTATAATTATAATAAATTATATTAGAAAATTTGAATTTGAATTTGAATTTGATATTTTTATTTATATGACAAGAAATAAAAAATGAGAAAAAGAAAAGAATGTGAGCCAGAAAAAATAAAAGATGTGATGTTGGGCCAAGGTAAATGGACTAGGCTGTCAGCCCAAAACATTGGCCTAAATTCAAAATCTAAGAGAGAGTCCCTGACCCAAAAATATAATCATCGTGTCTTCATCTACTATGGTTCTATCCACACGTCGCCACAAGCTTAACTTTTCTTGACACGCCGCCACAAGCTGGGCGGTAGATGTCATGCACGACGCCAAGCTTGAGTAACAAGTCTTTAAAAGAGGATTTTGGCAAGGCTTTGGTAAAGATATTGACCAGTTGAGCGTTGGTTGAGACGGAAAGAAGGTGGATGATAACTTTCTGCAACTTTTCACCAACAACATGGCAATTGATCTCGATGTGCTTTGTTCGTTCGTAAAAAATCAGATTTTCTGCTATGTGTATAGCGGAAAGGTTGTCACAATAGAGATACGTCAGTTGGAGATGGTCTGCACTGAGGTCCTTAAGAAGATATGACAACCACTGAAGTTCGTGTGTTGTGGTGGCAAGAGCTCTGTACTTAACTTCAGAAGAACTTTAGGAGACTGTTGGTTGTTTTTTGATTTCCAGGAGATTAAGGAAGATCCTGGAAACACAGTAACCAGTGACAACTTTTCGGGAGTCTGGGCAGGTTGTCCAATCAGAGTCTGAGAAACCGCAGAGCTTAAGTGGCGAGTCTCGTCAGAATAGAAGCCCTTGACCTAGAGATCTCTTTAAGTATCGAAGGATGCGATGCGTCGCTTGAAGGTGACACTTGGTTGGTGCATTCATGAATTGTGAAAGTTGTTGGACGGCAAAATATATGTCCGATCTTGTAGTGGTTAAATAAAGAAGTTTTCCGATCAAGCAGCAGAAAGGAGATAGGTCAATGATGTGATCTCCAGATGAAGATAATCGGAGGTCTGAAGTCATAGGAGTAGCGGCTGATTTTGAAAGCAGAAAGCTGGTATCTTGAAGTAACTCCAGTGTGTATTTGTGTTGACTTAGATTTATGCCAGTAGATGATCTTGCTAATTCATGCCCTAAAAAATATTTGTAAGTCCAAGAACCTTGATCTTAAAGGTTTCATCGAGGAATTGTTCGGTGGTTTTTGTGAGCTGCAAATCATTACTGGCGAGAAGCACATCACCAACATAGAAAAGTAAGATTATGAAGGTTTCATGCACTGCTTTTTTGAACATAGAGTAATCGGATTGGGATTGAACAAAACCAGTAGAAGGGAGGGTAAAAGTTAGCTTAGAGTGCCACTAGTGGCTAGCTTGCTTCAGACCATAAATGCTCTTTTTTAGATGGTAGACAAGGTCTGTACAGGAAGAGCTAATCCGGGAGAAGCCTTCATGTAAACTTCTTCATGCAAGTCACCATGTAGAATTGCATTATTTATGTCTAGTTGATGTAGTAACTAGTCATTTTATGCTACTAGTGCTAACAGAACTCTGATTGTTGTTGTTTTTACCAAAGGAGAGAAGGTTTCTGTGTAATCCAAACCTTTTTACTAAGTAAAGCCCTTGGCTACTACACGACTTTTGCATCGTTGGAGACTCCCATCTGCATTGAATTTAAATCTGTGGACCCATTTGTAGTCAATTGCAACCCTTCCTGTAGGTAAGGGTTTAAGTTTCTAAGTGTTAATCACATAATTTTATAAAATTACCATTAAGAAAATCAAATTTGATTCGGATTAAATTAAGATAATAAAGAAGTTCAATAAAGAATTTGATTAAATAAGCTTAAATTCAATTAAAAAATAGACCTTAATCAATCTAGGTTGATTATTTATTGGAACTGAGACGAGGAGATCAAATAAGATTACTAAAAGTAACTACTAAAGTCTCCTACTGCCTACTTAAGTAAGTTTATAGATGTCCAGTTTCTTTAACCTGTTAAGAGACTCACAAATTAAGAAAGGCATAGAAAGACTTAACAACATAAAGATGTACAATTTTCATATATGTTAATCAAAAAATTCAGAAGCTTGTTCGAATAGTACAGTAGCTTGTTGATCGTATAATGGATAGTAAAATAGGTAGTTTTCTACATTTTTCTTCATTAATACAAGTTTATGGTTAATCCTTGTACATAATTAAAGTTTGTGTTATAACTAATACATAATATCAAAACGCATATATGAATTTGAACAAAGAGTTTTGATTTCTCCGTAAGAAAATAAGAGAAATTAATATATTTTTACTTATATGCATTTCATATTTGTATTCCGAACTAGTGTTGCCTAGAAAAAATGGATCAAAAGGGGATTTCAGCCCTTAATTAATGGGATCAATTTAAATGGATAGATGTGAACGGATACAGGATGGCACACTAAAACGGGAACAACCATCTTGCTCCCTAATTAATATTCTTGTTAAGACTAACAAGACTTAAACCCTTAATTAATCCAAATCAGATCTCGAAGCAAAGGAAAGCCAATGGTTTTTAACTCTTTAAAAGTCAAATTTAAAATGGAAGTGAAAGCATTATCAGAAGATGCAAGGATTCAACTTCTCGAAACTCTCTTCTTTTTTGGATCTTCCTTGTTCTTATATAATTTTCTTCATCGTCAACCCTAAGCAACATCTCCATCTTTCCAGGTTTCGAGGTCCTTTTTTCTCTGACAATTCCTCTACCATTCCTATATGGCTATATATCATAAGCCACCAAAAACAAACTCCATTAACAGATTCGAAACCTCAAGAGTCTGTAATGAATTTGCTTGTAAGATCATCTGGTTTACTCCTTCTGTTCCTCTTGCTCGTCCTCGTTGGTACCTTAGTCTCTACACGACTCGTGCTTAACTCTGCTGTGAGTATATCTGACTGTTATTAGGGTTTCGAGTTTTTTCTTATTATGCTCAAAAATTTATAAGTTCAAACTAAGATTGAGCTCTTTCGGAAGAGTCACAAATAAGAAGTACGATTAAGGCTTATAACATAAGTTTAATATTTATGCTTTCTACTTGAGCTATTAATAGAAATAATAGTTTTGATAAGTCCATAGAGTTGGTCGAGTTGGTCGAATAGAGGGCATAGATCAAAAAGTTCTATGTTTGAATTCCCTATCAATGTTTTCTCGAATTGAGCCTGTCGTATAAGGTTTACTTAACGTGGAGTACCCGATTAACGTGATTTATAAGCTATTACATTAATCTAGAGATTTACCAAGTGCGCATTTAAAAAGGATAACGACTATGAGTTTTTCCAGTTTCTTTTTTTTTTTTTGGTAAATTAGGAAGAATTAGAAAAAGCTCTTATATAATTTTAATCTAATGCGTTAAAATAATGTAATATTTTAATGAAATAATTTTGTATCTACTAAATTGTGAATACAATATATAAATTAATTAATTTAACTAAATTTACATAATTACAATATTATTTATTTATAAAGATTTTCGCATGGCTCTAGCTGATCACGGGGGCTGATTCCCACATAAATGGATGGTTGAGATGCTATGGGACAGAGTAGGGACAGGGTAAATGGGACAGAGGATCTGAGGGGATTCAATCACCAATCCAATTCCTGGACACGTTGACCTTAATGCCACCCGACGCAGTATAGAGATCCCACTCAATTGCAGTGCTCTTGACCAGACCCGAACGTGTCCTACAAACTACCCGACAACGTTTGCACAGAACACCGACAGTTGGCTTCCTCCCACATGTCCCGAACACTTCCGTTGGATTCACGAGGACCTCCGACCATGGGCTCGCACTGGCATCACTAGAGACACGGTGGAGCGTGCCAGAAGAACGGCGTATTTCAGGCTGGTCATAGTCAACGGAACAGCTTACGTTGAGAGGTACAAGAAGGCTTTTCAGGGTCGAGATGTTTTCACTCTGTGGGGGATCCTACAGTTGCTTCGCAAGTACCCTGGCAAAGTTCCTGATCTGGAGTTGATGTTCGATTGTGTTGATTGGCCTGTCGTTAGATCTGCTGATCATGTCGGACCTAATGCTACGACCCCACCTGCACTGTTCCGTTACTGTGGAGACGACGACTCGCTCGATATCGTATTCCCTGACTGGTCTTTCTGGGGATGGTGGGATACCCTTCAAGGATTTTTATGTTCCTGGAATGTTTTTCTTCACGGTGTTTGGATATGACAACGGAACAGATCAGATTCAAACCTCTTAAAACTCGACTTCCATAACTTCGATATAATCAAATTTGACTTATTGACTTTGAATCATGTAGGCCTGCCATCAATATCAAACCATGGGAGCCATTGTTGAATGAGTTGATGGAAGGGAATAAAAGGATGGAATGGAAGAACAGGGAACCTCATGCTTATTGGAAAGGTAATCCAGCTGTTGCTAAGACAAGACAGGATCTTATGAAATGCAATGTCACAGAAAATCAGGACTGGAATGCTCGAGTCTATGCACAGGTACGCTTATAGAATTATTCGAACATCTCAGGATTTAAAAAATTATCCGAAATAATATTCCGTACTTTCTTAGGATTGGACTCGAGAATCTAAGGTTGGTTTCAAACAATCTAACTTGGCAAACCAATGCATTCACAGGTTTGAATGAGTAAAAAAAGATTCCTGTTTGAATGTTTCCATTGGATGATAGTTTTAATCCATTCCAAGTACGTTCAGGTACAAAATCTACATTGAAGGTTCTGCTTGGTCAGTTAGCGAGAAGTATATACTTGCCTGTGACAGTGCCACTTTACTTGTGAAACCTCATTACTATGACTTCTTTACCAGAAGTTTGGTTCCAGGTCATCACTATTGGCCTATAAAGGATGATGACAAATGCAGATCCATTAAGTTTGCTGTTGACTGGGGCAATACTCACACAAATGAGGTATATAAACGCAGATCTAATTTTTTTGAGCTCTTAATATCTTTTATCAAAGAGCAATTCATAATTCAGAATAAAGTCTACAACTTTGACAGACACAAGCAATGGGGAAAGCAGCTAGTGAGTTCGTCAAGGAGGACCTGAAGATGGATTATGTGTATGACTACATGTTTCATCTCCTGAATGAGTATGCTAAGCTCTTGAAGTTCTACCCAACCATACCTCCAAGAGCTACGGAGTTGTGTTCAGAGACAATGGCTTGCTCAGCCAAAGGGTTAGAGAAGAAGTTCATGTTGGATTCCATGGTTAAAGGTCCTGCAAATGCTGGCCCTTGCACTATTCTTCCTCCATATGACCCTCCGTCGCTTAATGCTGTTATTAATAGAAAAGAGTCATCCATTAATGAAGTTGAGTTGTTGGAGAAGAAGTACTGGGACAACAAGAAGCAGTAGAGAGGAAACTCTAGTCTTCTTCTTCTTCTTCATTTTTTACCATCTTTTTGTACAAAATACAGCTAAATTTGTAACATTTATCTTGTTATATTATATTGGACAGGATAATCATTAGTGGTAGAAAAAAAATGTCTTTTTAGTTATGAATTTCTTAATATGATAAAATAAAATCATTTTATTTTAGGAGAAAATAGTTCAAACCATCAAATCTTTTGAGTCAAGTTTTGAGTCGATCTTTCCAAATTAAAACCGTTCCAAAATTTGATCATCTCGAACCAAATCGAATCATAATTGTCATGCCTAACTCTTATACGCCAGTCCATGAGCATGAGAGAAATTCTATGACATTGACTATAAAAGAAAATGTGAACTAAGAAAATGATCAAATCAAGTAAATTCTCAAGAAAAAGTCAAGAGATGGACAGCTTGATTTTAAATATAGATGGTAATCTTGGTTCGGTTCTATTCACTCTAACCCAGTTGGAACGAATCAACTTTCACTTTAATATAACATTAGTTTGAGCAACTCAAGCATACGCAAGTTAGAACTCAAATCATACAATTCGATCTTAATAGAATTAAGGGCGACAATGAGCCAGATCATGCTCCGACTTTAAGTTTCAAAAGTTTGTATTTGGGCCTGTAAATCCAGCTCAAAACTTGATCAAGCTCTAAACTTCTAGTTTGAGCCCAAATTCAATTTAGTTTGAGTTCAGATCAAATATATTGTTTTAACGTTTTAAAATAAAAATGACATTATTGATTTGGAAAATTTTAGGCTTCAAATTTGATCACAACTCAAATTTGAGTTTGACTCGAAGCCATAAATTTCAAAATTTAGACAACTAGAATTTGACTCGTTAGAGTTTGGAATAGAGGGCATAGGAAAAAATGATATAGAAGATTTGAATCCGTGCTCTTATGTGCCAAAGAACATCAACCATACAATAATTAGGAAAAAGAAAAATTGAATGGGTGAGATGTTATTGGAACAAAAGGTCTAGGAAAAAATGGCATAGAAGATTTGAATCCGTCTATGCCCTCGTGTGCCAAGAACATCTAAACATAAAATAATTAGGAAAGAGAAAATTTGAATAGGTGAGATAATATTAGAACAAAGGACATGGGGAAAAATGACACAGAAGATGTGAATCGAGATGCCATTGAAATAAAGGGCATAGGGAAAAAAGGCACAGAGGATTTGAATCGATTCAAATCCTCTGTGTCATTTTTCCTATGCTCCTATTTAAATCTTCTGTGACATTTTTCCTGTGCCCCATGTGTCAAAGAACATCCAACCATACAATAATTAAGAAAGAGAAAAATTGAATGCGTGAGATGTTATTAGAACAGAGGGCACAGGGAAAAATGACAGATTTAAATCCTCTGTACTATTTTTCTTGTGCCCCATATGCCAAAGAACATCCAATCATACAATAATTAGGAAGGAGAAAAATTGAATGACGGATTCAAATCCTCTATGCCATTTTTTGTGTGCCCCATATGTCAAAGAACATCCAACAATACAATAATTAGAAAATTGAAAAATTGAATGAATGAGATGCTATTGGAACAGAGGGCACAGGAAAAAATAACAGATTCAAATCCTCTTTGCCATTTTTCCTGCGCCCTATATGTCAAAGAACATCCAACCATACAATAATTAGGAAAGAGAAAAATTAAATAACAGATTCAAATCCTCTGTACCATTTTGACCGTGCCCGAAGAACATTCAAACATACAATAATTAGGAAAAAAGATTTGAATGTATGAGATACTATTAAAATAGAGAACATATGAAAAAATGGCACAGAAGATTTGAATCCAATTAGCTGGGGGTTGAACCGGGGACCAAAACCATAAATACTATGCCTACGTTGTTAGGTACGTTTGTCATTTTATAGTACCTACTACCAAGCAAAAGTCGCCAAACTTGTTCTTGTTTCTTCTATTTGGTCAACTCTTTGCTTTCCATTTATTCTCTGTCCCATTTGATTTCCATAAAAATTCAATATATGTATTGCTACAAGGAAATAGCTTTTGGGATAATTTCTTTTTCCTTAATTTCAAATGAGAGGTAAAAATATAATTCCTTTTTATAATTTTATTTATTTTAAATAATAATTTAATACATATTCGACAGTGAAAACTTATCTTATTAAAAAATAAAGCATTTAAATACTTTTCTAGTATTATTTTGTAATTTTTATTATTTTTAAATTTTAAATTTTAATTATTTTTATTTTATTTTATTTTATTTTATTTTTCTCCTCTTCTTGTGGGTCATTTAAAAATAACCTCTCTATTAGTTATAGATAATATTATGTGCTAGTAGATCTTCCCAAACCTTGCATATTAGTGATATTTTTACTGTGTATTGTTGTTGTTGAATCAACTTTCAAATTAAACACCTTGAACTTGAGTTCAAACATAACTTAAAAATTAATCAATTAAAAATTTTCTTGTTAATTTTCGGGACGACAATTGTACTACTCGGGCCAGGCCTAATCTAAGGTCTTGTCCAAATTTCAAATCTGAAAAATTTTTACTTAAAAGGATGCGTAAGTGAATATATAAAATCGGAACCGATCCAGAGTCTAAAGTTCGATTCAAAGATTCATCATTTTAAGTCAGGTCAGGCCCAGGCTTTGTGCTAGTTAATTTTGGTCAGGATGACAATAACAACCCCACCACTAACTTGCAATTTTGTCAAATAAACATAAAAAGGTGTTGGTGGAAAACATGGTAGCTCTACCACAATTCACCAAGTTATAGACAAGATTAAGCAGTGATTTATGAGGGAAAATGTGCTTTTTCAAACCCACTTTTGTGCTTCTTAACTTCACCTTCCTTTTGTCCTCTGCATCTTCATAATTAGCTTTTTCTTTTCCTGGACGAAGTGAAGTACCAACCAAGCCTCCTTCGTCACGAGAATTTCACTTCTCCAAACTCCACTTTTGGATCTTCCTTGCCTCTCTCTACTTCTCTTTATCATCAAGATCTCCATCTTTCCACTTTTGGATATTCCTTGCCTCTCTCTACTTCTCTTTATCATCAAGATCTCCATCTTTCCATGTTCGAATAGTTTCCCTTTTTCTCATACAGTTCCTTCACCACCTTAGAATTACAATTCTTCAACCACACACACACACACGCACTCATATATATATGTGTAAATACGGTGAAAGAACAAAGCTGCAAGAACTGAAATGCCCATCTGGAACAGATATCAGCTTAACAAAGTGAACTGAAACTGATCAGCAAAGAACAGTTGTCAAAGATCAGAAGGAAAAATGCAGCAGTGGATGACGAGGTACTTGTCGCATGGATCCAGGCTTCACGGTCATGTCAAGGACACAATTAGGCTGGGGTTCACCAACTTGCCTGCTAGATCTTCTGTTCTCACCATCTTCGTCGTCTTCCTCCTCGTCGGCGCGTTGATTTCCACGCGCCTCCTTAATTCCACTGTGAGTATATTACGACCATCAGAAGCTGTTTCACTTTAACTTAAAACGCCGCCGTTTGATGCGCTTTTTATACTTAATTAATTGTAATGCAATGTTCAATCTCTTAATCCCAATTTAACATTTTTTAAAAAATTTAAATAACATTTTATATATTAATTACAAATCTAATTAATGTTTATTTTTAAATCTTAAAGTCCTTAATTAATAATTTCTTACATTCGAGACGTTTCGACGTGTCGGTAAACCTGTTGGCGTTGAACAACCGACGCGTCTTTTATGCATTTCACATGGATTGTCCCAGACATCGAGGAACTTGTCTCGTCTGAATTCTGATTGGCTGAGGTTGACATTACATTGATTATTGTACTCCTTTCAGGCTGGCTCACAAAGCACGGCTCCAAAGCCAATCGCTCCCGTTAAGCCGATACTAGGACACATTGACGACAATGTCCCTCGACCCAAACTAGAGATCCCGCTGAACTGCAGTGCTTTTAACCGCACCAGAACGTGCCCCAGGAACTACCCGACGACTTCCACCGAACATCCCAACGGTTCCACGTGTCCGGAACACTTCCGTTGGATTCATGAGGATCTCCGACCATGGGCCCACACCGGGATTAGCAGAGACATGTTGGAGAGTGCTAAGCGAACCGCAAACTTCAGGCTGGTGGTGGTCGGCGGCAAGGCTTACGTGGAGAGGTTCCGGAAGTCGTTTCAAAGTCGGGATACCTTTACCGTGTGGGGGATCCTGCAGTTGTTACGCAAGTACCCTGGGAAAGTCCCTGATTTGGAGTTGATGTTCGATTGTGTGGACTGGCCTGTCGTGAGATCCGCCGATCACAGTGGACCTAACGCTCCGGCACCGCCGCCATTGTTTCGGTACTGTGGGGATGAGCACACGCTTGATATTGTTTTTCCTGACTGGTCATTCTGGGGATGGTGAGCTGAGACCGAGTCTTGAAACACCTCTAAGCTTCAAAGAAGCGAACTTTGGATCAGTTCGTTGATGGGTTTTTATTACATTTCTGTTCGATTCTTTGTAGGCCTGAGATTAACATAAAGCCATGGGAGTCGTTGTTGAGTGAGTTAAGAGAAGGGAACAAGAGGGTTAAGTGGAAGAGCAGGGAACCTTATGCTTATTGGAAGGGTAATCCAGCTGTTGCTCAGACAAGACAGGATCTTATGAAATGCAATGTCACCGAGACAAAGGATTGGAATGCTCGTGTGTATGCACAGGTACTTGCTTGCTCCTTCCTATATTGTTGGAGATTCTGTGTTGTTGTAGGTTGGTGTATTGAAAGAAGTACCTTCTTTTTCAGGATTGGATTCGTGAGTCACAACAAGGGTACAAGCAATCAGACTTGGCCAACCAATGCATTCATAGGTTTGAA
Source organism: Erythroxylum echinodendron (assembly GCA_027575705.1). NCBI lineage: Eukaryota > Viridiplantae > Streptophyta > Magnoliopsida > Malpighiales > Erythroxylaceae > Erythroxylum > Erythroxylum echinodendron. The sequence continues at coordinate 37,312,898 of JANZXR010000006.1, forward strand.
GTACTCAGATTTCCTTTATTTCTTTGATGATGGATATTTTTGTCTCCTTTTTAGTGTAAAGTTTTCCAGAAAATTAGATGATTTTCAAAAAATTACTTTTTAGTATATGAACACTTAATTAAAACTTTAAAGGGTTGGATTTAATACTTTTTAATTCGTAATCCTTGTTTTTTCGGGAGTAAATGTTGGCTTCTAATGAGAAACGGATGCAGGTACAAGATCTACATTGAAGGTTCCGCATGGTCTGTAAGCGAAAAGTACATACTTGCCTGTGACAGTGTTACTTTACTTGTAAAACCCCATTACTATGATTTCTTTACCAGAGGTTTGGAACCAGTTCATCACTTCTGGCCTGTAAAGGAAAATGACAAATGCAGATCTATTAAGTTCGCAGTTGATTGGGGCAACACTCACAAAGGAAAGGTAAAACAATAATTACCTATCTTAAATCCAGTCTGACTTGATTCGGACAAAACGATGTTGTTTTAATCAGCTATTTCTCTGTGAATTTGCCAGGCACAGGCCATTGGAAAGGGAGCTAGTGAGTTCATACAGGAGGAGTTGAAGATGGACTATGTCTATGACTACATGTTCCATCTCTTGAATGAATATGCTAAGCTCTTAACCTTCAAGCCCTCCGTACCTCGGAGAGCCATCGAGCTGTGTTCGGAGTCTATGGCTTGCTCTGCCGTGGGACTAGAAAAGAAGTTCATGTTGGAATCCATGGTTAAAGGTCCTGCAAATGCTGGCCCCTGCAGCATTCTTCCTCCCTATGACCCTTCATCTCTTCATTCCATCTTACAGAGAAGAGAGTTAACCATAAAACAAGTCGAGTTATGGGAAAAGAAGTTCTGGGACAACGAGACTAGGAACTCGTAGAAGGAAAATTGTATTCTTTTTTGTACCATTCACTTATTATATTGGATAGTATAAAACATAAAATTCTCAAAATATTTAGATTTGTTCTTAGCAAATATTTCTTGTGTAGATGCTAGTATTCTGCAGAACCAGAAGATGAGTTCTAATTGGAGAGCTTTGCATCTGTATATGAGACATTTGCACTTTTTCCTGTGGCTAATCAGACTTCGAATGGCAGCCAAATGACGTTGTTTTATTCAACCAATTCAAACTTCATTAATTAAACAAAATAATATTTTTTTGATCAACTCAGTTGAGTATGTTGCACTATTGAAGTGGATTGCTTTCTGAGTTTGAATTTGACCGAAATCTGAAATTTTATCTTTTTAAAGTCAAATTCAAGCTGTTTTGTCTTCCCTATGTCAAACCCATATCTTAAGGCTACAGAAAATAGGAGTTAAAGATGCATCATCCTCATCAAGAGTCGTGCCACATGAGGAAAGGAAATCTTAGTTGAAAAGGTCAACAAGAAATGAGTGATTCAGAGTCCACACCTGTTTTATGAATGGTTGTAATTAAATAATTACCATTGATGTACGCAACTCATAAATTCAATTTTGGAAGATACTACGTTCAGTTTTTCTTTTTCTAAATTACGTTTTGAAAATAATGCCCTTGCAAGGTAGTCAAAATCACTTCATACCCCATCCCGGGGCTAAGGATCCCAAGACTTCTGAGTCTTGGAATCAGGCAGTACATGATCTCTGTAACTTTGTTCAGTTATGCAAATTTCAGGATTCTGGTATTACACTCCGTATGAAAGAAAGAAAACCCTTTTCGAGTTCTGATCAGATGCAGCATAAAAACATCAGGAATCCTGTCAAGAAATTCTAAGATCCTGAAGTAGCTTGGATCAGGTACAAGGTGCGTGCAGATAAATCCAATATTTGATGCGCCCCTGATTGGTGATTATGTTTCTGACAATAATTTGACTTTGATCTGTCCCTAAAATGCAGGATCAGCTGGGGAAGATACATCTATAATTGTTTAACTGCACATAATAACGAGAAAAACTGTTGGA
>JANZXR010000006.1:37314936-37330909 GCA_027575705.1 Erythroxylum echinodendron
ATTGAGCTTTTAGGATTTGATAATCTTCTGATCATATGCATAAGGCACGTTTTAATACTATAATGTAATCATTTTTTAGATACATCTATAATTGTTTAACTGCACATAATAACGAGAAAAACTGTTGGAATTGAGCTTTTAGGATTTGATAATCTTCTGATCATATGCATAAGGCACGTTTTAATACTATAATGTAATCATTTTTTCTCTCGAAACGAGTACAATCCATTGTTTTTTTCCTTTTTATTTATTGGTTTGAAAAGTAAACATATGGTTCCAGCCGAAACCAAGTTCCTGTCATGACATCAACAACCTCGAGTTTTTCCTAAGACGTGTGTGTAAAAAATGGAAGACAATATGCTGCTTTCCCCCTTCTTCTTGGTGATAATATATAATAATTTGCAAATACCGATGGTCTGGATCATAATTCTATGTACTATGTGTTTACTATTCTCTCCATTCCTGTTCTTACCCTCCTCTCTCATTCTCAAACTCAATCTCAAATCTCTCTGGTTTTGGATATTCTAGCTAGAAACTGTCGTAGAATTTCAAAGGGGTTTTGGATAATCGTTAGCTGTAACATGGACCAGTGGCAATTCAAAGAGACAATCTTCAGGGCATTCTGGAAGCTAACTGCAAGGTCCTGTGCTGTTTTTTTCTTCATCGTCGTTCTCCTAATTGGTGCTTCCATCACCAATCACCTGCTTGAATCAACTGTAAGTAAATCACCTTCATTATTGGCACAACTTGTTTCATCAGAACTCCGGTTTTCTGACGGTTGACCATGTTTATCCCTTATCAGGTTGAAACTCTAATTACTTTTAACTTGTTCCTGGAATCTGGATAGGATTGCTTAGAAGCTGAATTGGTTTCTGCAGGTTGTTGGTCGCAGCTGGAGAAAACCAATCAGAAACTCAAAGCGACTCAGGAACAGATTCGAATACCAAACAATCAACTGCACAGCATTTGCCAGCAGTAGAAAATGTCCCGCAACCAACTCGACAACGTTTATGGACGACTCTGACACTGACAGGCAGCCGCCTCCCACATGTCCCGAGTACTTTCGTTGGATCCACGAAGACCTACGACCCTGGAGCAACACAGGCATAACGAGAGAAATGTTGGAGAGAGCCAACAGAACAGCGCATTTCAGGTTGGTGATCTTAAACGGAAGAGTGTACTTGGAGAAGTTTCACAGAGCGTTTCAAAGCAGGGACGTCTTTTCCAGGTGGGGTATACTACAGTTGATGCGTAGGTACCCTGGAAAGTTGCCTGATTTGGAGCTCATGTTCGATTGTGAGGACCGTCCGTTCATTAAAACCAGTGAATTTAGTGGTCCTGATGCTCCAAGTCCGCCGCCGTTGTTCAAGTATTGCCGGAACTCCGACACGCTTGATATAGTTTTCCCTGACTGGTCCTTCTGGGGTTGGTGAGTCAATTTCTGAAACTCCCCGCAAGCTTTTCAGGATATGAAGAGACCTGAAAATGAAACTGTCTGTTTTGATAGGCCTGAGGTCAATCTTCCGCCTTGGGAGCCACTGTTAAAGAGCTTCAAAGAAGCGAACAAGAGGATCAAGTGGAGCAAGAGAGAACCTTACGCGTATTGGAAAGGGAATCCATACGTTTCAGGGATGAGAATGGAGCTTCTGACATGCAACGTCTCAAAAGATCAGGACTGGAATGCTCGAATATATGCTCAGGTACGCATACTCACTTTCAGATTGATGAATCCCATTTGTTACCATTTCATGCTCAAATTCAAATCCCTTTGCAGAATTGGGATCGTGAGGCAGCTCAAAAGTTCAAAGACTCAAACTTGACGAAACAGTGTACCTACAGGTATGACCAAACCAACGTGAATCAGTCCGAAAAGTCCGACCCTGATCGGGTTTCAGGCTTCAGGCTGAATTAGGCCGGGGAAACTTATTTTAAACTTGAACCTGACCCGAAACTAGATGAAATTGATATGAGTATTGGTGCAGATACAAGATATACATTGAAGGAGTTGGATGGTCAGTGAGCCAAAAGTACATTCTTGCCTGTGATTCTCCAACACTACTCGTAAAACCACAGTTTTACGACTTTTTCTCCAGAAGTTTAATTCCAATGGAGCATTACTGGCCTATAAATCAGAACGACAAGTGCAGATCCATCAAGTTTGCTGTTGACTGGGGCAACAGCCATAAACAAAAGGTGAATTGTTTTCCTTAAGCCATAAGTCCCATCTAAGCTAAGCTTGAAGTCAACGATTTAGGCATATGATTTTGGATTGGTCAGGGACCTAGAATCCAGTTTGCATGGTCTAACGGTCAACGGTCTTATCCTAGTTGAACCTATCTCAACTTAGTTCAATTTTTAATTTTTTAAATTTGATTTAATTTAATAATTTTTTATTAAAAATTTATTAATTAATTACTCATTTTTTAAATTAATAATATCTACAAACTAAAATAAGTAATAATTTTTAAAATATCAAAATTAAAATAAAAAAGTTCAGAATACAAAAATTCAGTATAACAAAAAGCATTAAACCTCTACCAAAATTAAAATTTCTTTTTAAACCCCTCTTTTTTTTTTTTTTTCCCCCCTTCTGTGTTTACAGGCTCAGGCAATAGGAAACGCAGGGAGTAGATTCATACAACAGGAGTTGAACATGGATTATGTATATGATTACATGTTTCATCTATTAAGTGAGTATTCCAAGCTCCTGACCTTCAAGCCTACTTTACCACCAAATGCTCGCGAGCTTTGTCCAGAAAAAATATACTGTAAAGTGGAAGGAGTCGCCAAGAGCTTCATCACAGAATCTATGGTGAAGAGTCCTGCAGAGAGAAGACCATGCACTCTGCTCCCTCCCTATGACCCGCCATCAATCTTGAAGAGTGTTAAGAGAAAAGAGAGCATTATAAGAAAAGTGGAAACGTTGGAAAGGGAATATTGGTATAATAATAATAAAAGTAAGAACTCATAAGATTGAGGTTTTTTACTTATTTTTGTAGATGTTTTAAAAATCGAATATGTTCAGCATAATTAATAGTAAAAACTTTGGAAAGATTAACTTTTTGATTCAGTTTTTAATTTTTAATTTTGATTTTGTTTATTGATCTTTGTTGTTAAAAATTAATCACTTCATTAATCAATTGACCATTTTTTATAAATTAATTAGTTTTTATAAATTGAAATAAATCGATTAATTTTCATTTAACAGTCTTTTTTTAAATTAAATTTTAAAATCTTCGATGAGTAAATATAGTCTTTTTCAATTATTTTTTAAATTTGTTAATTTTATTCAATCTTTAACTAATTTTATACTGATTTAATACTGATTAAATCTTTTAAACCTAAACATCTGGTCTTATCAGTTTAACTTCTGATTTAGTTTTTAAAATATTAATTTTTAATCTTTTTTCATCTTAAATTGGACTGAAAAAGATGTGAAGTTTTTTGGTATTAAAAAATATTTTTGTTGGGTATTTTAAAATTATTAAAAAAATTGGTATTAAAAATAATTTTTGGTATAGGTATTTTAAAATTAGTAAAAATTGGTATTAAAAATATCTAAAAGGATTTTTAATTAAAATTTTATCAAATTATTTAAGACATGATGTTATGTTACTACAAGAATAACAACAATTCAATGAAAGTTCTGTCAATACTTGAAGTCTGAGAATGTCTAATAGTACGTGGTGTTACCTTTAATTAATGGAGAGATCGTTTTTAATATATCATGCTATGTGATTTAGTGTTAATGACATAGTTTATTTTGCTAATAACAAATAATATTGGAATGATTAAACTAAAATTTAGTACATATTTTTAATACTATAAAGTAATTTTAAACATTTTATAATTGAGGAGAATGTATTTAAAAAATCCAAATAACAAGAAAAGTTTTATATTTTTTATTAAATTAATTTTTATAAAGAAATAATTTTTGATTTCACCTATCTTTTCAATTTTATCAGTCATAATAATGTATATGTTTTATACTTTAAATTGCAAATAATAATTATTTATAAACAGTTCCTCTATGATATAGTCGAATCAATTTAAATCAATTCAAATTAAATCAAACACATTTGTTTAATTCAAGCTCGAATATTTAAAAATGTGATCAATTAGGACTAAAATTATTAAGTGTAATGTACAATTACAAAAACATAATAATTTCACATAAGTTATAATGTACAATAACAACTGAAAATTTCGACTAGATGCAGAATTTAGGCAAGTCCAATTAGGAATGATAATAGGCATGGCCGGTCCGCCTCTATGTCATAGTGGCCATTTATTTTTTTAAGCAAAAAAAAATTAAAATGGTGTCGTCTTGAAAAAAATTTGATAAGTTTTGGTCAATTCAGGCCAAAAACAGATCAAATTGGGCCGATTTTGTCATATCTAAGTCTAATAATACGTAATTTTATCCCTATAAGATAAAAAGATTGTTTTTAATAAATTTATATATAAAGCAAAATAACGATAATATTAAAAAAAATAATTTTTGCAATAAATAATACAGAACAATGGGCTTGTAGGCTTCATCGAGTTCTATGGCTAAAATCTATTTAGAACTTCTGTCAATCAAAGGAGGAGCAAACAAGCCCGTTCTCATATCTCATCAGTACAGGGTCCGTCGATCTCTGTAAACCCTTGCTCATCACCATCCCTTCACAATCCCTTCTTTAAACCCTTTCGTTTCTACTTGTTTTCAGTGAAGATGGTGAGTAAAAGACAGAAACTTGCTAAAAAACGATATAGGGAAGCTCATCCAGAGCTGTTTCCTAAACCAGAGCCAGCACCTCCTGGAGACACCAACAAGAAGAAGAAGATGATGAAAAGGAAGAGCAAATTTAAACGTCAAAGGACCGATTCGAAGGAGCTAAGTAAAAGTAAGTTCAGAAAACGCCCTCTTAGAGTACCGGGAATGAAACCTGGCGATACCTGCTTTATATGCAAAGCTCAGGACCATATTGCCAAAGCTTGCCCCAGGAAAGCCGACTGGGAAAAGAACAAGGTTTGTGTTTCGTGTTGGTTGAACGGGCAATTTTGTTACGATTAGTTTATCTGGTGATGTGATTTCATGTTGTGATTGCTAATGATGTCTGAAGATATGTTTGTTGTGTCGTCAACGTGGGCATAGCCTGAAGCACTGTCCTAAGAAGAACGACGAGACCAGTAATGCCAAATTCTGTTACAATTGCGGTGAAACTGGGCATTCTCTTTCGAACTGTCCTTACCCTCTTCAAGATGGTACTTCCTTTTTATTCCTTTAATCTGAAGAACTCCTGTGTTACTTATTTGCCCTTTTTCTCCGTTTCCCACAAAATAAAGACACACTCTTTGATAGTGTCTGTTTTCTTTTTCTGTTTATGATTCCATTAGATTTCTTGATTGATAGTTTATGAGATTGGTTAGCCTTATCCATATTTATAATGTTTGACATTGACCCTAAAATTGTTACTGTAACTGATGCAATCTGCAAAAGAGCATTCTCTTTTCCCTGAGGTTGAACATGAAGGTTTCATGGTGCAATGTTCTGTTTTCTTTTCTTCTTTGTGATTCCCTTAGATTTCTTGATTGATAGTTTTAGTACCTTTTTTGGGGTTATGAGATTGCTCAACCTTTTCCATATTTATAATGGTAGATAGCAACATGGAAATTGTTATATCTAGGCCTTAGAATGAGGTGTGATTGATACATTCTGCAAAAAAGTATTCTCTTTTCCCCGAGGTTTAACATGGAGGTTTCATGGTGCAATATTCTGTTTTCTCTTTTCCTTTTGTGATTTCCTTAGATTTCTTGGTTGATAGTGTTAGGTCCTATTTTTGGGTTGCGAGATTAATTAACATTATCCATATTTATAATGGTTGACATCAATCTGGTAATTGTTACTTCTAGGCCTTAGAAATTAGAATGAGGTAACTGATACATTCTGCAAAAACACGTTCACTTTTCCCTGAGGTTGAACATGGAAATTTGGTATTAAGAACATCATGAATGATTATATGCTGTCTTCTGATCCTTAACACATGGAAAGAAAACCTTAAAACGAAGTTTATTATGGATTTAACTTCGAAAGAATGCTCAGCCTTTTAAAATCAGTCGCTTGTTTTTATATGTTATGATCGTCACTCACTTTCTGCTGCAGGAGGAACTAAATTCGCAAGTTGCTTCATCTGTAATGAACAAGGACACTTGAGCAAGAACTGTCCTCAGAATAGTCGAGGGGTATACCCAAAGGTATAAAATTTTGATCTTTTTAGACCTGACCTGCTCATCTCATTAACAGTTTATGATCTATCTATCTGCAGATATTATTTTCCTTTTATGTTTCAGTGTTATACTATTGGCATGTTACTCATTATTGAAAGTTGAGATCTTGGCATTCTTCTTTTCATTACTTTTCTTTTTTTTTTTTTTCCCTTAATAGGGTGGTTGCTGTAAAATATGTGGTGGTGTAACACATCTAGCCAAAGATTGTCCTGATAAGGGCAAGAGAAGTCCTCTCACAGCTAGTAATGACAGAGGTAGGAGATGATGTTATTATCCAACCTTCATAGTCTTAAGTACATGTTTTTATGCTAATCGCAACCTATAATCTGTTCCTTAATTACAGTGATCGAAAATGGCGATAGGCCGAAGGTGACAAAATTTAGTAGCGGGGATGACCTTGATGATGATTTTATGATAGAAGACACGCATGGCAGTTCGGTAGATGATCAAATGAAATCAAAGAAGAAAAAGGGAGGGAAAGTAGTAAACTTTGTCGGATAGAACGTCGATAAGTTTTCTTTCATGAGCATTTCGGGGCTAGGCTGCATTCTCTGAATATATCGAAAGTGTCCGCTTCGAGATCACAATGATCCTCCCTACCTTTATGCATCCCTTGGAGGTTGAGTTTTTTGAACATCAGTTGAGTTTATAGGAAGTTAAGAGAGGGAAGGTGTTGATGTGCATGAAAAGGAACTCTTAGTCCTGTTTAATTGCTGTTGACATGCTACTCAACTGTATCAACTTCTCAATTGTAATGAAGCTTTTACTGCAGATTTTTCTTGCGTGGTCTGGTTCTGATTTCTGAATTGCAATTTTCTTTTATAGTTTGTTTGGTCATTTTCCTAGGAGAGTCCTTGAATTATAAATTTAATATGCTTTTTACTTTCAATTTTTCTTTTAATGACCAAGAATGAGAAATGGACTAATGAGCACTTCAATTTTCATTGCAATGGAAAGTGAAAAATATATAGAAGTCTCCTATACTCTAGGAAATTTTAGAAAAATTTTTAATTTTAAAATTTTTTTAAAATCATTAAATTTTAGGTTTTCATAAAAAGTCAGTTTTTGAGTTTTTTATTAAAAAATAACAATGCAAAATATGTATTAAAGCAACTCTTAAATCTAGTCTAAATTAAGTAAATTCGATTTAAGTTAAAAATTTAAGATAATAATAAAATTTGTTATATATATATATATATATATCATGAAATGATAGTTGTGGACATGATGATCCACAGAAGCTTAGAGGAATTCCAACCCTTGTTTCTTCCTCAAAATTCTCTTAGTCTTTCCCCATATTTGTCTCTCCCAAACTTAAGGATCTCTTGATCTCCCCTTTCCCCTACACTCCAATTTCTCCTTTTCTTTTTCCATTTTCTTTCTCGCAAGCATCTTCTGTTCTATCTTCCCTGGACGACAACAACATGGTATGCTTTTCTCTTTCGTCTCTCTTGTTCTTTCTTTTTTTTTTTTCCTCTCCCTCTCAGGATGCCTCACAATCAGAAAAGTTTGATCTGATCATATAGCACATTGGATTGCATTGAAGAATCACATAATTTCTGATCCTGGAAGACGTTGAAGCAGATATTCTACAGTGTTTTCTTCTCTAAGCTTGATCTGATAATATAGTACATTGCATTGCATTGAGGAATGAGATAATTTATGATCCTGAAAGGCGTTAAAACTGTAGTAGATTGCATTGCATTGAAGAAACAGATAATTTCTGATCCTGGAAGGCATTAAAACTGATTTTCTACAATGTTTTCTTCTCCTTTCTGATAATAAGGAACCTGTTCTTTCTCATCGTTCTTTTTCTTCCTGATCTGTACCAATGAAGTTCAGACTTCCCAGAAGTGATCAGACCACCATTTTCATTCTATCATCTGCCTACAAGTTTAAACTGAAACCCATGAATGATTGTTGTTTTCTCTCAAACTCAAATGGATAATTACATTTAAATTTAGTATTTGCTAATATCAGATGAAGTTGTTGTGTACAGAAAATGGCTAACTTCTTATTGGTCAGGCAAACTCATCGTCTGGAATGGCCGTGCATGATGAGTGTAAGCTTAAGTTCTTGGAACTGAAAGCCAGGAGAAACTATCGATTCATAGTGTTCAAGATCGAGTCTCAGCAAGTGGTTGTAGAGAAACTTGGAAGTCCTGAAGAAACTTACGACGACTTCACCGCCTCTTTCCCTGCCGATGACTGTCGCTATGCCGTTTACGACTTTGATTTCATCACCGATGAGAATTGCCAGAAAAGCAAAATCTTCTTCGTTGCATGGTATTCTACTCTCTGTACCCTCTCCATAATTTACGTGACAGAATCCGAAATGAGTCACGAATTAAAAAAAGATGACTCACAACTTATTGCATTAAGACTTTAAGTTAAAGATAATTGTATATGAGCTTATTTGGATCCCGTCTAACTTCTCCCAAGCTCCTTCGAAACTTTTTATTGGTATCATAATTAGATTGGCAAAGTCCGATATAGCTCGTTGTATTAAAATTTTAGGTTGAGATATGATATTCTGTTTATATATGAGTTCACTTAGGCCCGGTCTAATTTCTCCCTATGCTCTTTCAAAACCCTTCAATACATTGATAGTTATGAGTTGTTTGATGCTAAAAAATTATTAGATGTCCTCATTGTAAATAAGTTTACTCAGATCTGATCCAATTTTTTGTGAGGGATTCGTAACTTTTTAAAAGATGAGATCAAATCTTTTGTTCCGGTATTCTTATCATGTTCTATTAAAACTCACATTTATATAAACTCCATATAAATATATAGATGAGATTTAATAGAATAAGAGTAGAACAGAATAACTGAAATAGAAGATCTGATGTGTTAAAAGATTAGCCACTTAAAAGATATCATTTGTTATATTACCAACCTCGAAGAGATTGCTCTTTTCTTTTTGCAGGTCACCTGATGCAGCGAGAGTGAGATGTAAAATGGTGTATGCAAGTTCTAAAGATAGATTCAAGAGGGAGCTTGATGGTATCCAAGTGGAGTTACAAGCAACGGATCCTAGTGAAATGAGCATGGACATTGTAAAAGCTCGAGCACTTTAGATCTCATTCCCTACTGCAAATTTCTTGAGAATTGCCTTTAACAAATTAAATTTTAACTTTTTTATATTATTGTCTTTTTTTTCCTTTAATTTTAAATTTTCTTTTTTTTTTCCTTTTTTGAATGATGTTTTAAAACTTAAGAAGTTTTAGTAAATGTAATTTCCCTTTATACATAATTTTTTATTTTTTATATTTTGAAACTAATTTGTCGAAATATATATTTAAAACTAATTTGTCAATAACAATTGGCAAGACATTCGATTACTGAACTAGTTTAAAAGCAACCTGACGTTTCGGCAACGTAAGTACAACACGGTGCCCAGTGAAATTCAGATAGTCAAATTGTTGAGAGCTGACTTCATGCTCGAGCATGCTCAAAGGCATCAAGTGTAAAAAATCGACAACGACATACTCTCTTGCTGAGTTAGTTTCCACGTGTAGGCATAATTGGGCATGCCGAATATGTGTCTCATCCCCTCATCTTTGTAAGAATTGCATCGTACTTGAGAGTATAAATGGGTTGGCTTGGGGTACAGATCAATAAATTGGATTGTTGAGATAAAAAAGAGATAGAAGGTACAGAATAACGGGTACAAATGATCTGTCTTTCAAATCAGTAGATAGTTAAGATCAAATAAGTATTAGAAAGGTACAAAGTAGGTAGCACAGAAGATTTGCACCCGTTGGCTTGTCAAAAATAATTGGCGAGGCATTTGCTTGCTGAGTTGGTTCGAAAGCAAGGCAACATTTTGACGATTCAATTGCGGTGTGATTCTCAACAATATTCATATTGTCGGATTATCAGTTGTATTATTCTATATTGAATTTCATAAACCTAAATAAAGAAAACAATATATAAATAAGAGCAAACTTACTCAATGAATTAAAATTCCTATACTTTCATTATTTATTCAGCCTCTGACATCAATATAATCTATCACTTGATTATAAAATATGGTTTATAAATTTTAAATAATTGGCTTTTCAAATAACTTGTGAAAAATATGTAATTTACGAATTATTACATACATTCAATAATTTACTAATATTTTGATTTATAGATTATTGTATAAACTATTCAAATTTTAAAATTTGATTAAAACGAGACTGTTAAGTAAAAATTAAATCATTTATTTTTATTTAAAAAATTGAATAATTTACGAAACCGACCAATTAATTAATAAATTGAAAGACTTTTAATAATAAATATTAATTATTAAAATAAATCGAACCAAAAAATTAAAAATCAAATTAAAATGTCAACCGGCGATTAAATCGGTAGAATTTGTTGAATTTTTTAATCATTAATTAATTTTTAGAATTACAAGATCTCTTATTCGTATTATTTATAATCAGCTCTTTATTTACACTCCTATTTTTCAAATGATTTATCATATTCTAAAAAAATTATATACACTACTGTTGTCGACCTTCCCAATACGTCTTCTCTCGCAACTCCACTTGCTTTAACAGGCTTTGTTTTCTTCTTAGAAAGGCATGAAGAGATGGCGGATCGTAAGGAGGAGGCATTGTGCATGGACTCCTCTCTGAAGGACTTGTCACGAGTGATTCTAACATGAACTTCTTCTCTATCCCGTCAGCTGAACAAGCCATAGTCTCTGAACAAAGCTCAGTTGCATTTTTAGGTACAATAGGTTTAAACGTCAGGAGCCTGGAGTACTGGTTCAGAAGATGGAACATGTAGTCGTACACATTGTCCATCTTCAAGTCGTTTTGGATGAATTCACTTGCAGCTTTTCCAATCTCCTGAGCCTGATGATAGAAACCAACTTAGAAATTATCATAACATGAAAAGATAAATGATAAATTTCAGAAACTTACCTTTTGCTTGTGGCTGTTGCCCCACTCAACGGCATGCTTAATAGATCTACACTTATCATCCTCTTTGATCGGCCAATATTGCTGAATAGGCATCAGACTTCTTGAGAAGAAGTCATAGTAATAGGGTTTCACGATCAAGGTTACGGAATCGCAAGCAAGGATGTATTTCTGACTCACTGACCACGCAGACCCTTCAATGTATATCTTATACCTGCATGATCAAGTTCATATACGATTCAAGATTATGGAACTGCAGACAGGGATGGTATTTTGGTGCGAAGTCAACAGATAAAACCTGAATTAATCAAGTTTTAGGTGAGTTCCAATTTGGAAGGGTCAGTTCAGTTTTGAGATGATCTCGGGCTGAAAAATTGACCCGAGTATAAACTGAGGTCTAGTCAATCCATTGTCATACCTAATTGCAAAATGACTTTCAGTTTCAGCTTTCGTTACCTATCATTGCACTGGCTTCCGAGGCTGGATTGCTTGTATCCTTCTTGTGACTCGCGGACCCAATCCTGTCAAAAAATTTCAGGTTTTTGAACAAAACCTTCAGAACGAAAGCAAAAAAGCCTGAGATGAGATGGGAATTCAGAGAGAAAACTTTAATCACCTGACGGTACACACGAGCATTCCAATCCTGAGTCTCAGAAACATTGCATTTCGTAAGGTCTAGTCTTGTCTGTGCTACGTCAGGATTTCCCTTCCAATAAGCATAAGGTTCCCTGTTTAGCCATGTGGTCCTGTGGTTGCCTTCTTTCAGCTCACTCAACATGTGCTCCCATGGCCTTATATTTGTCTCTGCCCTACACAAAAACACTACTGTAATCAATCTCTACTACCACATAATTAGTAAAATCATTAGCATATTAGTCAAAATTATTGTCAACAAAGGTTGGATTAAGTTCTATCATAAAAAGATTAATTCTTAATACCCGAGTCTAAACTTATCCAAAACTTAACTTCATCTATTAACTTTGAATTAGACTCACTTCAACTTAACTAATTTGTCATTAGTTGATAGGTCGTATAAAAATTATAAGTCCAAATTGATCAATTTTACAACAAAAACTCACCAAAAATCTTACTGATATGCAGAATTTAAAGAAGTTCAATAATACATAATCTTACTTCTAATTAATAAAGAGATTATTTTCGTATGATCCACGTAAAAAAAAATTAGAATAAATCAAATTGATCTTGATATATTGATTTCTTATTAATTCTGTTTTAAACCTACTTAATTTTTATATTTGATTAGATTTGAAAAAAAAATAGAACCCGGGATCAATAAAAAATGAGTGAGAACGAGAATTAACTTAAACTGAATTTAACTTATTGACTTTAGATTAGACTTAGATTAATTCATCATCTCTAATTACTATTATTAGTAATTCTTCGTAAATATAATATAATTTGTAAATAATTATAATTGATAAATAAAAAAACATATAGAAGATTAATTATAAGGACCAGGCAATATTACTGTTTAAGGCCTTACCATCCCCAGAAGGACCAATCAGGAAAAACGACGTCCAAGGTGTTGTTGTCCCCACAGTAACGAAACAATGGTGGTGGTGCAGTAGCATTAGGCCCACTATAGTCAGCTGATCGGACGACAGGCCAATCGACACAATCGAACATCATCTCCAGATCAGGGACTTTGCCAGGGTACTTCCGTAGTAACTGTAGGATCCCCCACAAAGTAAAAACATCTCTCGTCTGAAACGCCTTGACGAAAGTCTCCAAGTATGCCTTCCCATTCAATATCACCAACCTGAAATTCGCCGTCGTTTTGGCTCTCTCCACCATGTCTCTTGAGATGCCCTTATGTGCCCACGGCCGGAGGTCTTCGTGAATCCAACGGAAGAAATCCGGACACGTAGGAGACGATGATGATGAACGGCTCTGATCATCGGAGAAGCTCAACGGATGGTTTCTGGGACAGGTTCCAGTGAGGTTTAACGTAGTACAGTCCAGTTGAACTAGGACTTTTGTTGAGGGCTTTATGGGGATACCAGCCGAGCCCATAAGGGCAGTTTTGGTAGACAACATTGACAACAGAGCCGAGCCGCCGCTAATGACCTACATTTTACACGAATTTTAACAAAACTTGATTAAATTTAAATTTTAATTTAAATTTATTAACAAAACATGATTAAATTAATATGTCAATTAATTTAATTTTTAAAATCAAAAAATAATATTTTATATTAAAAATATTATATACTTATTTTATGCTATTCGAAACAGCTTCCTTTTTAATTAGGGATAAGATTGCGTGTACTAAACCCGTCTAGACCTTCGGTTTAAGGAAATTTTTATTGGATCGATATTGTTATTGCTGTATTTACTTATTTATATTATTTTTATCTTTCATATTAATTCTTTTATTATAATATACTAATTTTTTGTTTGTTCATAATTTTTAAAATAATCTTGCATTAGAATATAAATGTTAATTTTTAAAATATAAAAATTAAAATAAAGGACATTAAATCAAATTCAACGTGTTTAAAACTAGAAAAGTGTAACTTAACTTATTATTATATAAGATGACAATTAATAAGCAAATAAAAAAAAGTTTCACTTACATTGGATTGGAGGAGGCGCGTGGAGTAAAACGCGCCGACCAGGATGAAAAGTGTGGAACATAACACGATACACTTTGCGTGGGAAGTTATAAATTGTCGCCAGATTTTTTCTGTAAAAATATTACACTGTCCCATCTTCTCTGTCGCGTTGCTTATTCCCGATTTCAGGTTACAACCCTGTCAGGCTTTCCGAATTTGTCGGTTTGGAAGATTTCCTGAAATGGGATTTGCCAGGTTCGTCAGGTTTCGACCTTGTAATGCGAAAATACTATCTTTCCGAGCCTGTGAAGCTTTCGATCTCTTCCTTCGTTACACCTTTGCTGATAGAAATTATTGAGAACGAACTTAAAAAATAGGAATGAAAAGCTTCCAGCAGGCTTTTTTTCTTTTCTGGTGTAAAATTTGGATCAGAGGAAGTGGAAGAAAAGATGATGGAAAGAAAGCAAAATTTTCGCTGAGGATAAAAAAAGAAAATTATTTTTTGTGAAGTTCAAAAAATTTGAATTAGGAAAGTAACAAATCT
Organism: Erythroxylum echinodendron; assembly: GCA_027575705.1. Taxonomy (NCBI): domain Eukaryota; kingdom Viridiplantae; phylum Streptophyta; class Magnoliopsida; order Malpighiales; family Erythroxylaceae; genus Erythroxylum; species Erythroxylum echinodendron. Next base: position 37,329,248 of record JANZXR010000006.1, read on the forward strand.
ATTTTAATTTGCCTAGAAAATGGAAATTTAGAAAATATATATATTAAGTATTTGAATTTAGACTTATAAATATTAAGTATTTGAATTTAGACTTATAAAGATTTATCGCCATCGTTATCAACACTCAAAAATTCTGCATCAATGCAGGATCTGAAAAGATCTGATCATTCACAACTTTATCTTTACAAAAGAGCATATAACAGATTCTTTGAATTTTATTTGTTATTTATTAAATAATTGAATCTAAAATTAGCTGAGTTATTTATACTTCAGTTAAATGTCACGTTAATATTAGCACAATATTTTTTAAATAAAAAAGTAAGCCTCATTTTTACATAATAAGTGAGACTTATCGTCTGAAATATATAATATTGGTTTCTAATGCTAAGTAACAAGTAAGACCCATTATTTAAATTGTATAATAATAGACCCTAATTTATTATTTATTTAGAAAAACTAATTAAGATATGTTTTTATTGAAACAATATAAAAAGAATGTTATGTTAACATTTATAAGGCATTTTATTCACCGAAAGTTAATCTCGTCAATTTTTTCACCAATTTATGATTTATTTTGAAAATGTTAGATCTTAATTTAAATACTTTAAAATGTTAAAAATTAAGTTATATTATATTATGAATGTTAAAGTTCAAAATTTACTTTTACATTACACGTAAGATATGTCGGAAACATTTTTTTATCATGCAAAAGTAATATGGTACCTTATTAAACTTCTCCAAATTTTACATTTTTACAAAACTTTCATTGTGTTATGATGTTGTTATTATTATTGAGATCAGATCTTCTATTATAGTTAACTAATTTTTTGTTTATATTAAATCTCATTTTTATATTTTATATAAAATTTATATAAATATGTGGATTAAATTAAGTAAAATATGATTAAAATACCCTAATAGAGACAGGTGTTTCAATCCATTGTCATTAAATTCAACACCTAATACAAAAGTCGTAATCGATTTTTAAAACCGAACGGTTGGGCCGGTCGTCATAAAGTAATTCTCATAGATGGACGCCACATTGAAGGGGCAGCCGCCTTTTTAGAATATCCAGATGTTAACTTCCCCTGCTTTTACTAAACAAATTTAATATTATTATTGTGATTGAAAATAAAATAATATTATTTTAATTTAATAATTAAAAAATTTAATGATTCAATCAATTTAATGATAAAAGTTTTAAGTAAGTTAATTTTTTCGTTCGGTTTATTTTAATAATTATTATCTCTAAAGTAAAATTATGAAATATATTTTAAAAACTTCATTCAATTGAGATTTTTTAAAATAGAATTTTAATATTAATATTATTAAACGATGATAAAAAAATTAAATCAATAAATCACAAAATATGGTTTAAAAATAAGTGTTCGTATCAAATTCTCACTCAACCTCTACCAACCAACTACCAACCGACAGCTAGCGGGCACCCATGTACTTCTTCTTCCATTCCATCGAAGAAGCCGAAACTTGATTTAAGGAAAAGAAGCCGAAACGTGGTTTGAACAACTGGTACAGAATCTATCTCACATCTGGAGATGGCACATATCTATTATGTCACATCAATTTTTTTTTAATTATTTTATTTAAATCTATCACTATATTTATATAAAATTTATATAAATATATAGACAAAATTTAATA
>JANZXR010000006.1:37331009-37344583 GCA_027575705.1 Erythroxylum echinodendron
TTTTTTTTAATTATTTTATTTAAATCTATCACTATATTTATATAAAATTTATATAAATATATAGACAAAATTTAATAAAATATAATAAACATAAATAGATAGTTGAGATGTCATAGGACAGAATAGGACTAGGGTACATGAGACAGAAGATCTGAGGGGGGGTTTTGATGGCATAGATAATCTCATGCCAATCTCATCACAGAAGATAACAAGTTCAGATTTTATGTTTCGATTAATCAATTTTTACCCATTTTTATTAAACTTTATTACAAAATTAAGACAGACAAAATTGGATCCGCAAAAGACAAAATTGGATCACCTGACGCAAAAGATGCACCGTGGCGAGTATGCCACCTCCGTGAAAAGAACTTAATGAACTACCTACCTGGTACCTACACCAAGTGGCGCCTCCACCAAAGCGACAAGAAACGTGACCGTTTTGAGTTCTTACATTTCTGATTTCTCCCAATATTTTAGCCGGTTTCTGCCTTTCTGGTCTCCCTTGGTTCTTCAGTATCTCTGACTCTTCGCTTCGCAAAGATCGTCACCAAATGGAAACTTTGACTCTCACCGGACTTTTAAAACAAGCCGCCGGAAAATTCCCGCAACTAAGGGCGGTTTCTGTTCCGGGAAAGTTCGACTTAAGTCACTCCCGCCTCGACGAACTCGTTGAATCCGCCGCTTCTCGCCTCGCCGCCGCCGGTGTTAATCCCGGTGACGTTGTTGCGCTGACCTTCCCTAACACAATCGAGGTGTGGTTTTGTGTTTCTTATGTGCAGATCGTTTTGATTCAAGTTTCTTGTTTGTGATTGTTCGCGATTGTTTATTTTTTTGGGGCAGTTCGTGATAATGTTCTTGGCCGTTATAAGAGCTCGCGCGACGGCGGCGCCGCTCAACGCCACCTACACAACGGAGGAGTTCGAGTTCTATTTAGCGGACTCCGAGTCGAAGCTTTTGTTGACTCCACAAGAAGGCAACAACTCGGCTCAAACCGCCGCTTCGAAGCTCAACATCCCTAACGTCACCGTTTTGCTCGAAGGAGCTAACGCACACATCACTTTATCGATTGAACAATCTGTTTCCGACAACAACTCGCTCTCACTCGGCGACAATGATCCATCCGACGTCGCACTGTTCCTCCACACCTCTGGTACGACGAGTCGGCCGAAGGGCGTGCCTTTGACTCAGAACAATTTAGCTGCCTCCGTACAGAATATTAAATCGGTGTATAAACTCACTGAGTCGGACTCGACTGTGATAGTGTTGCCATTGTTTCACGTTCATGGACTCATGGCCGGGTTGCTTAGCTCACTCGTGGCTGGGGCCGCCGTGACCCTCCCGGCAGCGGGTAGGTTCTCCGCTTCGACGTTTTGGCAAGACATGAACAAATATAACGCCACGTGGTACACTGCTGTCCCTACGATACATCAAATCATACAGGATCGACATTTCAAAAGCCCCGAACCTGCTTACCCGAAGCTCCGGTTCATTAGGAGCTGTAGCGCGTCGTTGGCTCCGGCCATATTGGGTCGGCTTGAGGAGTCATTCGGAGCTCCGGTTTTGGAGGCTTATGCGATGACGGAGGCCAGCCATCTGATGTCCTCGAACCCATTACCTGAAGATGGCCCGCATAAGGCCGGGTCGGTGGGTAAACCCGTGGGTCTAGAGATGGCTATTTTGGACGAGAACGGTGTACCTCAAGGTCCGAATAAGAAAGGGGAGGTTTGCATTAGGGGTCCAAATGTGACAAAAGGGTATAAAAACAACCCGGAGGCTAACAAAGCCGCATTTCAATTCGGGTGGTTTCATACAGGAGATATCGGGTTCTTTGACCCGGATGGCTATTTGCATTTGGTGGGCAGGATTAAGGAGCTCGTCAACCGTGGAGGTATGTATCATGTTTAACCTTTATTGGGTCCTTTTCTTCTTCTAATTTAGTATAGAATATGCATATACAGTACTTTATAGTTGATGCTGACGTTAAGTTTGTTTCTAAAGGTGTCATCTTTGTGGTCAAGACAACTAGTTAGTTGGGAATGTGCTGGACGAAAATGCCATGTGAATTAAGTGGTTCTAACATGCAAACCGAATCTTTTCATTTCTATATTAGACAATGCATCATCATTACATATCTTGGCCATTGTTTTTGCTTGTCGCTTTGGAGTGCACTGGCCTTTTTTTAATAGCTTTGTTTGAGTTCTTCACTTCTTTGAATAAAGATGACAATGAGTGGAGTTGGGCCTTTTTCTGAACACGATTCTTGGATCAAATATTGGACTTTTTGATTCGGATTTGGTCTAAAGTCAGAGTCTATTTTTCTTTCAGATGTGACTTGAGTTCGAATGGAGTCTGTTAATTTCAAGCTCGAACCTTTTTATAATCCCTATTGAGATTGAATTTTGATGAGGATTCGAAAAGATTAGAACACTCTTAAGGTAGAATCTGTTCTTTCAATGCTTTTTGGAACACTTTATTAAAAGAACACTTCCTGCTTTGTAATTTTTATGCACTTACTTAGGACCAATCGTACTTAGGACCAATCGCATCTTTTAAGGCAGAGGTTTTGACTTGTTAATTTCTTGGTGATCATAGGAATTTTTATTTTATAAAAGTAATATTTTTATTCACCTACTCCAAATTCTTATCTTAGTCGGTACTTGGAATTTGTTTGTTCATCTTCAGGAGAGAAAATATCACCAATTGAAGTGGATGCGGTACTTCTGTCTCATCCAGACATAGCTGAAGCTGTTGCTTTCGGTGTCCCCGATGAGAAATACGGTGAAGAGGTAAAAAATTAACCAGTCATAACAACTTGCACATTTCCTTTTTAGGTTCATAAAGTTGAGAACACCTTTTCATGTTCCTCTTTTTCGGTTTCTTTGTGCTTACATACAGCAAAAGTTTAAATTGTAGTTTATCTAAGATGGTCTTATTTTGGTATCTTTCTTCAAGACTTCTTGTCTGGTTTTGTTTGTTTATATTGGAATGCCATGGAAAGGGATGTTTTAACTTGGGATTTACTTGGTAGTTATGTTCTTATCAATGTCCTTGTACTTTAGTTCGTTTAGGAAACAAGTTCTTGAAATGACATTATCTTTTGTACTCCACAGATAAACTGTGCAGTAATACCTAGGGAAGGATCCAACATTGATGAAGCAGAGGTTTTGGGCTTTTGCAAGAAGAACTTGGCATCTTTTAAGGTCCCCAAGAAGGTGTTCATCACAGATTCTCTTCCAAAAACAGCCAGCGGAAAAGTCCAACGAAGGATTGTAGCAGATCACTTCCTTGCTCAAATTTCCACAGCTAAACTTTCCTAGTTTGGTGCCTGAGACAGTTCATCATTGGTGTTGTTTTACATATGAAATCCTCTGTTCCAGTTTTGGTGTTTCAATTTTGTTCTGTTAAATTTTATCCATACATTTATGTGAAATTCACGTAAAAGTGTGGATGAGATTTAATATAACAGGAAAATCATAATCGAAATAGGGGATCTGTCCCCAATTACAGGTGAAGGAAAGAAAAGTATATTTTCTTGTGAAATTTAGTTGTCGTGAATAAATATTTTTGCCTGTTCTGTAATTATGCGATCTAATTATAATAAAAAGCTTTCAGGGTTTACTTGTTTGTTTTACGCTGGGGATTGTTATGATTGAATGGACTCTAAATAATTAGTTCAGGCTTAAATACCCTAGTTTAAAATTGAATTTAATCAAATCAAATCTATGTTCGAATTAATTTATTACGTGCCTTGCGTAACTTTTTTAGGGTGTATTGATTAGCTGATTCCCTACTTCTAATCAACAGGCTAATTAATGTTGTGTGCTTCCAATTCTATTATAGATAGGCATAACAAATTGATCTTAGCCTAACTCGACTTAAATTAAGTAAACTTTGGGTTTTTTTGAGGGAGTTAGTCGACCTCTTTTTAGCTTAGGATAAACACTTTTTCTTGCTGGCCGAGCTTTCACAAAAAAAAAAAGTGATTTGAGAATGTATTCTCTTATTTAAAGTTCTTCTCTGTGCATTTGCTCTCCCCATCATGGATAATTCAGCCACGTCCGAGGCCACAAAATGATTAAGAATTACAGCGGGGTCGAAATGAATTTAGTTCTTTGTATTCAAAAAATAATGCATGATCGAAAAATTCAAAGAAAGGTGCACTACAGGAAGGGTTCTTTTAAGTGGATGACTCATCGGAACCTCGGAGCGGAACTTTGTTGGAAAAAATAGCTTGAATAATTTTGTTTTTTTTAAGATATCGTCGATTTGGTTCGAATGGAATCGATTCGGTTAAAACACAAATAATATCTAAATAACATCATTTTTTAAATTGCACATTCAAAAAATTTTCAGGCCTACAATTCAAAACATGGTGTCTGATTAAAGTCTAGAAATGAACTATTTGGTCAATTAACTATCAAAATTAATTTTCTGAAAAATCTAGGTGCTCAAAATTGGTGGATCATTGTAGCTTGGGAAGAACATGCTTGAGAATATATTGAGCTATGTGCTTGTAAGCAGCTTGGCTGGGGTGAATAGAGTCCCAAAACAAGAAATCAGCATCATTATCACATAACATTGTGAATTGGTTGCACAAAGGTCCCATTTCAACCAGACCAGTCCCACAGCACCCTAGCTTTGTTTCTACAAACCCTGTAAACATATGTCAAATCAGATACAAATCAAATAAAATTTTATAATAATTTTAGAGTTTTATTATAGTTTTTATAGATATAAAATCACCATTTTAATAAAATTTTATCGAAGATTTAACTTCGAGCATTCCAAATATAACCTGAAAAGACTTGTTTATAAGTAAGGGTGACAGATGGACCCCAATTTGATCCAACCTAATTAAAAATCAATATATCAAGGAACTTATAGTTAAACAAAATTCTATACCATCTTTAAAGTCTTATTGTAATATATATATATATAAATATATAATAGCTATTTTATTAAATTTAAAATGATTAAATTAAAATAACCCTTTTATTAGTTAAGAGTAAGACTACATATTTTTAGACCTATCCAAATCTCATGACTTAATATGATTCTTACGATGACATGAACATGTTGAATACTCACCCAAAAGTTATAATAAATTTTGAGTCCTAATTTTGCAAATTTGAACGATTTTTATACTATGAAAATTATATTTATCAATTGATAATAACACTCAATTTTCACCTGATTAATGATTTAGGATATCTAACTTTTCAAATCTCATTAGCCCAACTGTTAATGACTTACCATATTGTTTTGGATTCTTGATCATGTCCATTAGGGGCTTATATATATCTGCATACACAAGTTTACTTCCTGAAAGCTTGGACTGTAGTTGAGGCAGCAACTTTGCAAGCTTTTGATTGTAAGACTGAGCGTATGCATTCTGTTCATCTACACATTCGCGATCAGCTATATTCGGGAACATCAAGCTCATTCGAATTGGAAGACAACCTGCGGGAGGAAGACTTCCAACAATCATGGAGCGACATCCCATAACATGCAATTCCTGCAAAGATATATTTCCAGGATTCAGTGAAAAAACTTTCATGGAAAATGAGAGGAACAAGAGAAGATTGGTGGGTTGATTTTACTTTGACCATGTGTTCCATTCCATTGAGCAATTTATACTGGTACTGAGTATCATTAAATAACATCTTCTCAGAAGATATGTCATTAGTTCCTGCACTGATGATCACCAATGAATCAGCAAGTATCGCCTTAGCCTTGTCTTTCCCAACAACTTTTTTGAGTCTTTTTATGTAATCTCCGAAATTAGAAAGTTGCTTTGAAGGAGGAAGAACATTGAGCACGAAATTTGTATTCTCATCGAACCCTGAACCCGCTGATGCGAAGTTAACACCAGTAAGCAGGTCTTTATCAGATAGGTTAGGGTTCAGGAATGCAGGAATGGCCTCTTTGTGCAATAGAGATGAAGCTAACATGTCAGGAATTAGTCTGCCATTAGAGAACCTCCCTGTAGAAACATGACCTGGAAAGTCTCGACCATAGGGAGGGAAGTTTGCTTTGAGCACTGTCAGGAGATAGTTGTTATTACCAGAATCCATTGTTGAATCACCAAGTGCAAAAATTGCAGAGAATTTCTTGGAGGAAGGTAATGATCTTGCAGAACTCATGTGGCACAAGTTGAATACTACAAGCATCAGTGAGAGTAAGAGGAGGATGGCCCTCGCCATTTTCAAGTTCCTGTAGAGGCTTTTTCTATTCCTGGAGAAGAAAAAAAAGTGACTGTCGATAGCTTGTCACAACCTGTTTATATGGTACCACCACACGTAGTGGAGAGTCTTACAGGTGTGTAAGCTGGGATAAGAAATCCTGGAACAAAGGTGGTAATGACATATTCGCAAAACCTGAAACTTCGGAGTAACAAGTGTCGTTGGCATATCTAAGACATTACTATAAGGTTCGACCGGCTTTATAGGACTGGTACATCGAGCTGTCAGAAGTTTACCGACCAAACTCTCTGGAAGTTTGACATTGTACATAACTGGATGGTAACATTTCAGAATCAGGATCTTGTGGTGCCTGTTTTTAGTTATGGAAGTGTTGAATCCTTTACAGTCATCCAACCAACTCAAAAGCTATCCATTGATATTTACTGTTTTCTGGTTGAATAGTTTAATAGATTGGCCAATTAAGGACACCAAGATCTGACAGAATAGACTAGTTATTAGAATCAGCAATTATTTTTAAATTATTTTCTTAAATAATTTATGAATTATTATGTATATCAGTTGATTGTTTCAATCCATATTAGATATTAATTGAATTGCATCTTAAATTTTTAATTAAGTTTTCAATGATATTTAAGAGTTAAAGATTTAAAAAAATAGTTATCGTGAAACACAAATATGCACAATTTGTAATTTACCAGTTGAATCGAATCTGTCGTTTAATTTTGATGCATTAGCTCGTTTATAAATCCGAATGAACATATGGAAATTTTTAAATAAAAATTTTACTTTTTGATTTTATATGTAGTAACAACATCAATAAACATAGATGAAGATTGCTATATCAAAGCCATTGATGACTACAAAAGCTAACACTGGCTCACAGGGCACTCCTGCTTGCCTGCTATCAAATCCTGACGAAACTCCTTTATTAAATTGTATGATAATACTATATATATAGTATCTAATCCACACTCTCATATTTATTCTTCGGCTCCTGTAAGAATTAAAACGGTGGAAGTGATGGAGCAGAAGCCAACGCCGCAGGTTGTATAGGTCCTGGCGCAACAACACCTCCACTTCTAAAATCCGCCATTAATTCTCTACGTGATTTTCCCTCCTGAGCCTCGCATAATTTTGGCAGGAACACACCTGAAGAATGAACAGAACCAGGAAAAAAAATGATTGAGAGGACATCCATGAATTCCGGGAATGATAAATAACCAAAAGGAACACCTGAAACGTTACCTTCTCCTGCGGCGAGATTGAAGTAAAGATCAACAACATTGGGGCAGCTGTCATAGCACTGGTGAGAGCAGAGTTGTTGAGTGAAGCGCGACTCCAGGAGTGAATCTGATGAGATTCCAAGCGATTTCCTGTCAAGCCCACAAGCTTTGATGCACTCGTCAGTTTCGATCCAGTTCTTCAACCTGTCAGCTTCTATTTCTGAGGCACGACATGTGTACGCTTCTTTTCCACTCCTCCTGACGTGTTTCTCCAACACACACCGCTTGCCTGAACTTGAGATTGCGTATGCACATGTCTCTTGGCTTAGTTTCTCGCATGTAACTTCACCTGAAACACATCAAGAACTCAGTACACGAACATGGATTTTCTCATAGCACGCTCATTGATTATAAGAACCATAATCACTTACCAAGCGTTCCTTGTACAGCAACTGCAATGACAAGGACCAACACTGACAGGACCTGGAAACCAAAACTGTTACAAGCCATGGTAGAATTCTGATTAGAGGAAGGAGTTGAACTTAATGTATCAGAGAACAGAAGCTGTTGGTTTAGCCGAGACTTGAACTTGGAGAACTGGTTGGCAAGACTAAGAGCAGACCTCCATACCCTTTTATACTAATTTCCAGGACACTGTACATGAAGTGTGAATTTAATTTTAAGTCCCTGAAATCTAGCAGAAACCTTTAACCTACCATGATCTGACAAGACAAGCGAAAAGAAAAACCCTTTTCCGTTTAAGCCAAAAGAGAAGTCTCTGTTCAATTAATTTATCAGTCAATGACGGCCGCTATCAATGGCGGATGGATGCACCATCCGTTACACATGATGACTATAGAATTTCAGAAGTTCTGACGTTTTGGCTTTGTATTAATGGCTTCAATTCCTGCCTAAAAGCTACTTTTTCAGGAACAAAAGTTTGGTTTTGTACTTTGAATTCTTCGTTCAATCACATTGAAGAAAGTAAACTGTTGAAGTATTGCTCAAAATGAGAAAAATGAAAATCGTTGAACCTTACCTTTGGATAATGCAAATAATCTTCGACAAAGTAAACTTCCACGTTTATTGGAAAATGTATAAGTTTTCTAATACTAATCTTAATTAGAGTGATGGCAATTTTGAATCACGTATGATACTTTTTTCTATTTGAATAAAAATTTTAAAATTCAGTCCAGAAATTAAACTGGCAATACAAGAATTTTAAAGTTTAAAAGGTTTAATTAGTACTAAACCGTCATAAAGTAAGTTAAATATTAAACAAAATTAAAGAATTTGAAATATAATTGAAAGAAATTGTGACGAACTTAAAGTATAATTAAAAAAGATAAATTTAAATAAAAATTAATTGATTTTTATTTATATGAATTCATTAATTAATTAAAAATGACAGGTTAATTAATAAATTGATTGATTTTTAACAACAAAAATTATTAAAATAAATCGAACTGAAAAATTAAAAACCGAATCAAAAAATTAAACGGTTTAAAGTTTTTATTATTGAACCGACCAAACTGATTAAATTTTTCAATCATTTGTTATACTAACACATTAGATTTTTTATTACAAAGAAAAAATATTTGTATCTTCTTTTGGAACCATATGAAATCAAAATTGGAAGATATTAATGAGGCTTGGAATTGGACCGACTTTCCAATCAAAATTGAGAATTTGAATATTAATATCTACAAATCGATTTCCCATTATTCATTGACTCTTGCCATTGTACTTTTGACTTGATTGACAAGGTTATGTCAAGTTTCCGCGAAATCTTCATCCTAAATGACCTTTTAAGTTTGCATTTTTATATTTTTAAAATTATTATTTACCTTCTAATTATTTCCATTTATTACCACTCGAACTCGAACCCCTTTTCTCAATCTTTAAAATTTCAATACGACGTTGTTTTCATCATAATTGACTATAAAAAATTAAAAATTGACAAAATAGTATATAAAAAGTAAATAAAAATAATTATTAAAAAATTCAATCGTGAAAATCTTAAACGGTTCAACTTTTCACCTTAATGTTTCAATTTTTCAATGTTAAAAATTGGTCAATTTTTTAGTTAATCGGTCAATTTTATAAATTAATAAGTTCTTGTAAATTAAAATAAATTTACTAATTATCATTTAATAATTTCTTTTTAAATTAAAGTTCAAATTTTTCGATTGATAAAAACAATTTCTTTCAACCATATTTCAAATTTTTTAATTTTATTTACTCTTTACGAAGTTTTATGATAGTCTAATATCAGTTGAATCTTTTAAACCTTAAATTTTTTGTCTTATTGGTTTAACTTTTAATCCTGTTTTTAAAACATTGATAAAAAGGATCAAATTATTGGAAGATTTAATATAATTAACTCAATTTTTTAATTAGCCATAGACCCTTTACACAAAAAAAAAAGAAGCTGAAAGCATCTCAATTTCTTTTATATATATATATATTATAATTAATTAATATATTTTCCTTATTAAATTCACTAATTACATGCCAAAGAAGAATATTAATTTAATACACATGAGAAAGATATTATACAATTTTTTGGTCAAAAATAAAAGATAGAACAAAGGTCTTCACTCTTACCTCTTGTCCCCATCTCTCCTCCGTCATCTACGGTCGTGAACGGGAAACGTGAAGCTTTTATAAAGGCAAAGAAAGAAAGACAGACCCTGTCGAGTTAGTTATTAGCTGACGGCATCTTTTGTTGAATCTTAACTAGGAACTTTCCCATGATTAAGGCAAAAAACTTGGAGGTCCAAAACCTTGGGAACTTTCCCATGACAAAAGGCAAAAACCTTTGAGCTTTAAGGTTAAGGATTGCGTTATAGGAGGGGAGGACGGGGTGGCGTGTGATGAAGGTATTTTTTTGGTTGAGGGAATGATAATAGAACGGATATAACACCATACACTTTTATTGTTTATTTAAGTGTTTTATAATAGAATGAAACATAATGAGATAGAAGTGGAAAGTTTTATGTTAAATGTTACGTTTTATTCTATCATAAATAATGAAAATAAGAAATTTCCGATTTGGAAAATTTAGGATGGAACGTAAAATGTATACTATCTAATATACTCATAATAATTTTTCTTAATATCAATTATTCTTCTAACTCTAATCTCCTTTTCTCCAGACTTATTTATTATGGTCCATAAAAATTCTATATAATTAACAATATTTTTATATTATTTTTCCTTATCCTAATAATAATATTTTTATATTATTAATAGTAAATTTTATATAATTAATAATATTTTTATATTATTTCTCCTTACCTTAATAATAATATTCTTATATTATTAATAATAAATTGTATATAATTAATAATATAATAAAAATTTTATTAATGAAAGTAGAAAATATATAAAAAACTATTCTTTAATTGTTTGTGTATATTTCTATATAAATTACATATAATATAATATATAAATAATTAATAATATTATTTTTATATAATTAATAATAAAATAATAAAACTTTTATTAATTTTTATTATTTTAAAATAGAAAATATATAAAAAATTATTTGTCACGGTTGTGACTTGAACCTTGACTTTTTAATTAGATATGATTTTGTTTTAAAATTATGGCATTATAATAACCATAGGATATAATAGTCATTAATTATTCATTTCATTCCATTCCATTCATCTTTCAAACAATATTTTACTACATTACATTATGAACTTTTCCATCATTTCCAAACAACTTTTCACTATATTACATTTTATTTCATTATAAACCGTTCCGTTCTGTTTTATTCCATTTTATTAATTAACATCCAATCAAACAAACTCTAAGGATTGAATGATTTTATCTGGGTTAATTCTTATTTAAATTTAAAATTTTTATTTTGAAATGATAGTTGAAGTATAAAAATGTTGATAAAATATAAAATTTTTAATTTAATATTAACCTATATCATTAGCCCATATAATCAGTCTTGTTTATATGGAATACCATATAATTGAGTTTATTTATATTAATATACACGCGAAATATTTAATAAATAGATTATTATATTTTATCATAACAAGATTTTAAGCATAATATATAAGATAATTCAATTTCTTACCTATTATGGAAATGATTTTGAATTTTTAAAAATTAATTTATTAAGATTTTATGTAAATCAACGTATAAATATATATCAATGATTTAGTTGTTTAATTTTTCAGCTCACTTTTTAACTTTTCGGTTTAATTTACTTTGATAACTCTTGTTGTTAAAAACTGGTCAATTTATTTTAATTAATTAATAAATTCTTATAAACTAAAATAAATCAATTAATTTTTATTTAACAATATCCTTTTGCAGTTAAACTTTAAATTCTTAAATGAATAAGAATAATATCTTTTAATCATACTTTAAATTATTTAATTTTATTAAATCTTTAGTCGATTTTATGATGTTATAATGTCGATTGAACCTTTTAAACTTTAAATCTCTTATCTTACAGGTTCAACTTCCAATCCGGTTTTATACACATCAAAATAATCAGTGTGTTATATGTTCAACAAATTAAAATTTTAAGTATTCTGGTTAGTTTTTTATACGTTTAATTAGAATTATGATATTAAATAATATTTTATAATTACCTAATTTACTTTAGGGGCAGATTATTTTAATTTCTTCTTTCATATATTTTTAAAAGAGGAATTGACACAGAAGTCTCAGACTATTTTCGTTTATTATAAAAATATTTATTGTTCTAAATTACTCTCTTCAATCATATATCAAGTTATTTTAATAAATTTTGTCATGTAATTTATTATTATACTCAAGTTGCGATCTATACAACTGTCTAAACTCAACCATTATTAAAATATAATTTAAAGCGAGTTCAAATTTTTGGTTTTAATTTCAAGTTTTGAGTTAAGGTTGATTCTTTCTTGGGGTTTAGATTGAGCCCTTAACAAACTTCTTTCGAGTAAAGGCCTCGTTTGGTTAGCTACCAATCAATTATTTTTTCAATCGATTTGTTATTTTTAACTGTTTAGCCTATCAAATAGTTACTAAAGGTTTTTGGAGAGTAGTAGATTTATTGGTTGATTTAAAACAAACAGTCAAAAATGTAAATAGCATTTTCTATCAACATCCAAAATTTTAAATTTCAAAAACTATAACAAAGAGGAATGCAATAATCGTATTTCAGACATCAATACAAATATACACGGACTTTGATTATTTATTTGAACTTGATTTATTATATTCATACCCTTATAATTTTTTAAGTCATGTCCTTATAAGTCATTTTACACATAAACAATTAATACTAAACAACTAATTTTACTAAATATTTCTAACAGACAGCTAAAGCTATCCACTGATCAAATTAACCATCAACTGATTACTAAATAAGGCCAAAATATGACATTGTTTTGCATGTAAGACAAATTGTCTTATTATGCGCGTTGATAAATAGTTATTTTAAAATTTGTTGAAGTCCAATTAAATTCGAGTTCAAATCGAATACTTTGAGTCCAACTGAGTTTGAGTTCGGGCCAAATGTTCTGAGCTCCATCAATTGAGTTTAAACTTAATCTGAATATTTTAAGTCCAATCGAAATTTAGGTTTGAAAAAGAATTTTTTGGTCAAACTTGAACCAAATTTTTTTACATACAAAATAACATTATTTTATACATATAACAAATTAACCTTAGTTTATATATTAATAAATAGTTTATCTTAGACATGTCAAAATTTTGACTGATCTTAAATTCGGACCAAATAATTCAAATCCGATTAGTCAAACTTAGACTTGGATTAAATATTTTAGTTTTGATAATATTTAAGTTATGTTTGGGTTAAAAAAGTTTCAAGTCAAGCTCGTGCCGTACAAGTTATCATCTCTAGTAGAGAGTCGATCTCAAAGTAAGTATACTCTAAGCATGATCAGTTGACGGTTTAATTAGAATATAAAGATCGTGATCTTGATCTTGATCTTGATCCCAACTCAGTAATTATGGCATGCGACAAGTGGTTCTCCACATCAAGTTGACTTTCTTGATCAATCCATGCCTGTTAACTCACGAGCCAACATGTGTTCCTGCTGACTCAGGTGACTATATCAGGGTCCCATATCGAAAACAAAAGAATTTAAAGAGTTTAAAATTTTGTATA
>JANZXR010000006.1:37344683-37358673 GCA_027575705.1 Erythroxylum echinodendron
TTCCTGCTGACTCAGGTGACTATATCAGGGTCCCATATCGAAAACAAAAGAATTTAAAGAGTTTAAAATTTTGTATAAAATACTATTCATTAATTTTTAATTAATTAATTATTGATAGAGTAGTTTCGATTTACATTAAAGTGGGTTATTTTTTCGAAATCACGTCGTTTTACGTGATTAAACATTCTTGCTTTGTTAATTGTTATTATTTATTTTAATTTTGATTGACATGTATTAATAATTAAAAATTTTAAAATACGTGACAAACAATGTAAGCAGAATTAACAAAGATATTAATATCAAACTAAGATTTTTAAAAAATTAAAAAATTGAGTATTTAATTATTAATTTTTAAATTTCGAGTTATAATTATAAAATTAAACAAAATTTGCCAAATTCTTTTGTAACTATGACTTAAAATTTTACAAAAAAAGGCAAAACCAACTACTTTCAGGAATTGAAGACATTATTCCTTCATTATATGAATACACCTGAAGATCTAAGTGTAATAATGCACTGTTGAAACCGTAAACTTGATTGAATCACAGTAACAGAAGCAGTTCCAATATAAAATAGATGTTAATAGGCCGAGTTGAGCCGGGCCAAGGTCATGAACCAACCCAGCACGTCTGGCCCGTTGGACCTCGGCGACGAACCGGGCCAACGGTCCTTTTTGACATCTATACCACAAATATTGAGAAAGTTAAACAGATTTTTGTTAATGGAGATCGATTATCTCCTGGAATTTATGATTTCTAGTGGAAGACATGGATTCATCTTCTCTCATTCATGTCTTCCAGAGAGCATGAGTTAATAGCAGTAAAAACAAACAGGCAAGAAAAAGAGAAACCCACGGGAGAGTTTTAGAATCCGACATGCATCCCAATGACATGATTGACCAGTTAGTTTGTCAGTAAGTGAAATTCATGGAATGCTGATTTTGTCTGAATCCGGAACCAGATTTTTAATAAGATTTTCCTCTATGAAAGTTCTTTGACAGAAGCTAAGTTGCAGAAACATTAACGATTCAAAAAGTAGTATCAGATTAATGCTCGAGCATGAAAAGTTGGAGACGATCAGAGAAGAATAAAGAAACCAGTTTGTAGACGTTTTGCAGAAACTGGAGATAAGAGAGATCTCACACTTTTCCTGATTCTGCATAATCAGTTAATGAACCTGAAAAGGAAAAAGGCTTAGTTTTATTCATAAGTTGCAGAAACTGAGTTAAACTGCTTATAGCAATTCAGCAAGAGCCTAAAATTCAGGAGGCAAGAAGCAAGTTTGAACATGGAAACTCTAAAACAATGTACAGAAGCTAACAAGGATCAGACATAACCAGTCAAAACCTTAAAATTCGAGTAAAAGAAGTTTATGCTTAAAGTTGTGATCTTACCTGGAGAGACTCAGAACCAATAATTAGAGCTACTTGATGGGAAGTTCCTAAGGGATCGCATGGTCGAATGGAACTGGTAAATGTTCAAGTGTTTCAAGCACATTCGACCAATGCGATCCCTTTGGAACTCTCCACCTGCACTAAGTTACTATAAATGCATGGGTTGGGACGAGGAGAAAAAAGAAACCAGCTTTTATCTCAAGGTGGTTTTAGCAGTTTCTTTGGCGGCCCGGTGACGGGAGAATCGATTGTGATTTATATAACAAAGGAGAGAAGAGATAGAGATGGTGGTTTCTTTTGGCAAAACTCTTCCAAGCATTCTCTTATGTTCATGCTAAAGGTGTGAAAGGAAGTTAGTTAGGCAATGTGGATATGATCCTTCTACTATGAAATTACTAAAGTGGCTCTATTGGCATTATTAGTTTTCAAAGTAACTACTAATTAGTAAGAATTTAGTTTTTTTTTTTTCGATTTTTTGTGAGTAATTCACTCGTATAAACATATAAGTTTATCATAAACATGGGATGATAAATTGACCCGAACTTAACTCGAAACTAATTTAGTCAAATGTTAAAATAGTACCGTTCTGACAAAATATTGCCTTTTGATATAGAATTTAATTGAGTTTCGAGCTAAATTCAGTCGAGAAAGAACCGGACTAGATCTAACCCTTTCTATTATCATTTCTATTTTCAAGATAGTGAGTCTTATATCGTGTTTAAAGCAGGTAAGAGTAGCAATCAAACAGCTAATGCTGTTAGGAAGAAATTCAGCACTTAGTCCCTTTGAGAAAATGACTTCTTCTCTCGTTGCATAAAAATATCCAAGCCCACACGTGTGCGTACAGCCTACAAATCTCTCTTGTTTGTCCAAAATTAGCAATCAATTTAACAATTAAGATTGCGTTATTAGTCAATATAATAAAATCATCTCAAGATTTTAAAAAATCTCTTTTCGGATTAAAAAATTCAACCAATTTAGTCGGTTTAATAATAAAAATAATGAATTAATTAATTTTTTATTCAATTCTCAATCACTCGGTTCGACTTACTTTTAATAAATCTTGTCGTTAAAAACCAATCAATTTATTAATTACTCAGTTTATTTTCTTAAACTAATAAGTTTTTATAAACTAAAACAAGTTAGTTAATTAGAACAAATAGAGAAAAACCAGGCTTATGTGATTTGGGCATGTGAGCAGGAGGCATCCTAATGCTCCAGTGCGACGATGTAAGTTTATAACTCTTAGCGACTACAAGAGAAGAAAAGAGAGGCTATATAAAAACTGAAGGGAAGTGATCACGAAAGAATATAACAGAGTTGACCCTTACCGAAGAATTGGTCAAAAATAGAAAATTCTGGCGTACTAGGATATGGGTAAAGGATATCCTTTTAAGTGTACCAAATACAGTTGAGTAAATTATTGGAAGTAGTTTACTGTAAAGCTCGCACAACGTTTTTACCGCTTAGGAAGTCCAACCCAGTGTCCAATCTGTCTATTCTAGTTGCGAGTCATGGGCGAGTCTTTTTGTCATACTACTTGGGTTGTTAGCTTGAGTATATAGGGAAGGGTCACACGAGGCTATCTGGTACTGTAAGATAGTCATACGTATAGGGCTACTGAGCAAGACGCTAACATAACTAGAGACATGAAAAGTCGAACTTTACAACTTATCAGGTATTAGCAGATCTGGGCACCTTATCCGGTATCTTCTTTAGTTCTATTTTTATTATTTATGTATTTACTTATTTAATTTACCTACTCTTTTAGCATATCAGTTTCATATCTACTCTTTTAACCTGCATCACTTTTTCGTTGTCACATTCGCATATGGGTCTACCAGAAACAACCTCTCTACTCTGTAGGGATAAGGTTGCGTACTATTAAACCTCCCTAAATCCTGCTTTGATGCGGGAATTCAGACTGAGTGTGATAACGATAATGATGATGAAGTTAGTTAATTTTTATTTAACAATTTTTAATTAAACTTTAAATTTTTTATAGGTAAGGACAATCTCTTTTAAACATATTTCAAATCCTTTAATTTTATTTAATCTTTAAACAATTTTATGACAGTTTAATATTTTTGAATCTTTTAAAATTTTTGTCTTACCAATTTAACTTTCGATCAGATTTTCAAAACATTAGTTTGACATCTTAAATTTATCACAAATTTTTTTTAAAAATGTTTTGCTTGTGAATCGAAGGATAATCAATTATTAGAATTTTGCATGTGGGTTATAATTAATTAGTTTTTTATTTTAGAATTTCATTAAATAAAGGCTTTTTTTAAGGTATTAAATAAAGGCTTACAAACTCATAATTACATTTGTAAGTTCATATTAGGTCTTTCTATTTATCTAGTATAAATAATGATCTAAGGAGTTAGGTTTATATTATTGATGACTTCACCAAAAAAAAATATAAGATATAAAGAAAAAGATTATATGTTATTTTCTCAAATGAAAATTTCGAAAAATAGACAATAATGTCTTTTAATTTAAATATTTCTAACAACTTTTTTATACTGTCAAATTCGTATAATTGAAATCTTTTGGGGGTGGTCGAGTTGATAGAGTAAGGGGAATAGGACCAAAAGGTCCTGTGTTAGAATCTCCTTATTTATTCTCTCTCAATTGAGCCTGTCGTATAGGGCTTGCTAGTGCGGAGTAACCGATTAGGGTAATTTGCAGGTTATTGCGTCAATTTGAAGGTTTACCCAGTGTGCATTCAAAAAATAACGATTGTGGGTTCCTCCGCTTAAAAAACTATTAAATAATATTAAAATCGTTTAATTTTAATATTTGATTTTTTGTTTTAACTTTCTAAAAAAACATCTTTTCTTAAGCTTCAGTTTTAAAATAACAAAAAAAAACACATGCAATATGAACATTAAACATAGACTAACTAATTGCTGTATATATTTATATGGTGGATCAAACAAAACTCTTAAACTCGAGCCACACTAATTAAATTCAACTTAAATTAATAATTTATTATAATTTAATTAGTTAAAATTGAATTTAAGAGCTGGATTGAATTACCATATTAGTGATATTTAAGTGATTTATGTCTGATGTTTATATTATGTGTGTTTTATCATCATTTTTTAACCGAAGTTTTAAAAAAGAAGTCTTTTTAAAAAAACTAAATTGTTGAAAGAATTTTTTCGATAATTTTAGAGATAGCGGAGTTTTTTTTTAGGACTTCTTCAACTAAAAGAGAGGTTTATGTTTCCAAGCCGAATTTTAAAGATAAAGAGTTTAACTAATAACAAAAAAATACCACATAAAATCTTTTGTTTTAGTTACTCTGTTCCAATTCTATTCTATTAAATCTCATCCATATATTTATGTAAGAGCCACGTAAATGTGTGAATGAGATTTAATAGAACATAATAGGAATATTATAACCGGAACAAGAGATCTGATCCCATAAAACACAAGTTGCAGCAAGAGAAGGATTCAAATCCTCGTGTCATTTTTTCCTATGCTCTCTGTTCCAATAGCATCTCAACTATTTAATTTTTCTCTTTCTTAATTACTATAAGATTAGATGTTTTTTGGCACATGGGGCACAGAAAAAATGACACAGAAGATTTAAATCCGTAAAAGATGACATGAAAGAATTTGGGTGTACATGTCGTCCCACTCACAGGAAACATATTTAATGAAATCTGAAGAAAAGAAACTCCCTCTCACTGTCACAAGAACAAGTAACCAAAACCATTGTTTATACTTTCATGTGAGATGTTGGAGAGTAATGTCAAGAAAGTGAAATGACCTCTCGATACTCACAAACAACACAGGATACGATCGCTTTGGAGATGCACTTGCACTGATGTGTCCCCTTTGTTTGATGCAGATGGGGTCTCCTTTGTTCTTCTGCTTCAAGACCAAACTGGTATGATTTCACCTTTTTTCTTTTTCTTTCGTTTCGAGGATGAACTTCACTAGGTTTGGATCTTAATAGGCTGGTCCAAACTAGATCCACTTAACTGCTTTTAGGATTTCTTTTTAATGTTTTTGACTATTTGTGAAAAAGCGACGAATAATCATATATTTTTTAAAAAGATCAAAATTAAATATTTACAAATTTATCATATATATTTAAATCTAAGATGTTACTGAAAACTTAGTTCACAATAAAAAATTTTGACGTATTAAAAACTTGAAAATGATATCTCTTAAAGAGGCATTCACAATCTTATAAGTTATATGAATCTGTATATTGTGAATTTATTGTGTAATATTTACCTATTCCTAGTTAGTTTATCTTAGTCAGTTTTCTATTCAGCATAATTATTATGTTAATAGACATGATCAAAGTTACTAATGAGTAGGTGTTTTTTTCTTTTTGCCCGGTTGGAGTTATTCTTGTTCAAGTCTTTTCAAGTATATATTCTTATCTTACCATTTATTGCTAATCTTTGAAACGCTATGTTTTCATACCTTACTTATTTGTATTATTAGTGTTATTATTGTTTTTCTTTATTATTTATTTGTATTTATGTGTTTAGTTATTTTAGTCCATCTCTTATGTTTATTTGACTTATTTACTTAGTTATTTTATTTTATTATTTTTATTTGGCATATGTATGCACATTCATTTACGTATAATTTTTATTGATTTAGAGAAGGCGTATGACAGAATTCTTAGGGAAATCTTATGGAAGTATTTGGAGGCAAAGGGCATTCTTATGACTTATATTCGCGTAATTAAGGATATGTATGAAGAAGCATTGACTAGTGTAAGAATGATAGGAGGTGACACAAAAGCGTTTTTTTTTTTTGGTTGGACTATACCAAAGCTCTGCCTTAAACCCTTTTTTGTTCGCATTAGTATTAAATGAACTTACCAAACATATTCAAAGAGAGGTACCTTTTGTTTATGTTATTTGCTGACGATATTGTCTTGGTGAATAAGATCAAGGAGGGGGTCAATTTCAAGTTAGAACGTTGGCGAGAAATGTTAGAGTCGAAAGGTTTTAGAATGACCAGGACTAAGGAGGAATATTTAGAATACAACTTCTCAAGAAGCCAAATGGGCCATGAGGTGGCGGTAACAATTAATACTAACGTCATACCACAAAAATCGAGTTTTAAATACCTTGGGTCCATTATTCAGAGAGATGGTAATATCGATGCTGATATAGTCTATCGTATCAGATCTGGATATATCCAATGGAGAAGCACATCAGGGGTCTTATGTGATAAAAAAATTCCTTTAAAGCTCAAAGGGAAGTTTTATAAAATGGTGATTCGGCCGACCATGTTATATGGAGCAGAATGTTGGCCTGCCAAACGTAGCCATACAAGACAGTTATTGATAGCAGAAATGCGTATATTTCGGTAGATGTGTAACTTTACCAAAAGAGATAAGGTCCGGAATCATATGGTGAGAGGCAGACTATAGGTGACTAGTATTGCCGACAAGTTGAGAGAGACCGGGCTTGAGTGGTTTGGGCATGTGCGTAAGAGGCACTCTAATGCTCCAGTATGACACTGTGAGCAAATAACTTGTTAAGTGACCATTTCACTACAAAAGCTTAAGTTGTTGTGAAATACCAACTTAATTGGTTTTATATATTCACTAACACACTCCCTCAAGTGAAAGCCTTTTAGACTTGAAACTTGCACGAGTTCACTTTACCTTGTACTAAATAATAGGTGGGTGGTAGGATTTGAACTCATGACCATTTGGTCACAACGGCTCTAATACCATGTTAAGTGACCGTTTCACCACAAAAGCTTAAACTGTTATGTGAGACCAACTTAAATAGTTTTATATATTCACTAACATAACCCTTAGGGATTACAAGAGGAAGAAAGGGAGGTCATACAAGAACTAGAGGGAGGTAATCAAGCAAGATATGACAGAGTTGACCCGTACTAAGGAAGTGGTTAGAAATAGAAAAGTCTGGATTGATCAAATATGGGTAAAAGATGCCCTTCAAAATTCATCAAAACAGTTGAGTAAGTCATTAGGAGATGATTACGTTAACGCGTGCTCAACGTATTTACCGTATAGGAAGTCCAACCCAATGTTCTATATATTCCTTCTAGTTGCAAGTCGTGAACAAGTCTATCTGTCATATAACTTGACTTTTCAGGATAGGTGTATAGAGAAGGATCCAGCTAGGCCGTTTGAAATCGTAGGATTGCCATACTCATAGGATTTCTGAGCAAGGACTCCTAATTCCACTAGAGACAAGAAGAGCCACACTTTGTAGCTTATCAGGTGCTAATAGATCTAGACACTATATCAGGTATACTCTCTGGTTATATTTTATTTTTTTATTCGTGTATTTTTTATTTTATTTACATAATCTCTGGCATGCCAGATTCAATTATTTACTCTTTTACCTGCATAACTATTTTATTGTCACATTTGCATGTGAGTTTAGTGAAAACAACCTCTCTATTATATAAGGATAAGGCTGCATACTATCAGTATTGTAGGGTTTCGGAGTAGATATGATGATGATATGAATGCACATCTATATGTAATTTTGGAATATCTTCACGACATATTATATGTAAGTTTATCCGAATCAATCTCTCTACTAAATAGGAATAAAGTTACGTACCATTTAATCTTCTCAAATTTCGTGCCTCAACAAGATTTCAACTGATGTCGATGGCGATGATATAATATATATTTGAAGGATGAATATAATATAAAAAAGAAAAGGAAGATTGTCCCCTTTGAACTGTCTTCCACCACCTGTCATTTACGTGTCTTGCACGTCATTTCTTGTAGAAAGAAAGGGGCATAACAATATCTTCCAAAGCTTGCTCTTGATAAGCTCGCTTGTTGATCGAGACAGTACAAAGATCATCACCTACACCATTACTTAGAATTATGCTAATCATCTTTAAATCAACATTGAAACTTAGGTATGTACAATCATTTCATAAGTTTTTTCAGTTTAACCTTCATAATCTTTAAAATTACCGTAATATTATTAAAATAATATTTATTAAATTCTGAATAAAAGGATTTAGGGTAACTCTGAGAATTTGTTTCGGAAAATTCCAAGAGGAGTTTTTACTTGAGGTTGTTTACTACACGTGGATCATATGCTTGTAGTAACGATGTCGTTTTACTTACTTGTTTTTTGTTATCCTTGTAAACGCTCTTTCTTTATTAATTCAATTTAATTTTTCAAAAAATATTATTTTAAAAAATTATTAACCTAATATTTTAATTTAAATTTTAGAATCCAAACGATCAAATAAACTCTTAGATTTGATTGCGTATAGTGAAATACGAATAGAGATAATAATATGTCGAGTCAAGCCAAATTTGAGAATTAATATAACCTAAATAGCATGTTTGAACTCGAGTTTAAGTTCGAGCTCAAGTCTGACTCAATCCAATCTAAATTATTTTTAATTTAAAATAAAAATTATGTCATTTTTCACAAAACAATATAGTTTTATCTATATGTTTCGAATCTTAAGTCGAGCCTCATATGAGCAAATTGAACCTGAGTTTAACCCGAAATTTAATTTTCTTAAAAATTTAGACCCAAGATGTAGGTAACCTGATTTTGACCCATAAACCTCGAATTGGGCTACAACTGCCGGCCCAAATGTCGTTTCTAATTACGAATTACGAACAGGGATTTGTTCTTCAATTATCTTGAAGAAGAGTGGCCCAACAGTTTATAATTTGTAAAGGCCATCACAAAGGTCTAATCAAGAAATAGAGAACCGACAAGACAGACCGACATAAGACTGTTTAAGTTCATGAGATTTTGGTATTATCACGAACATGATTCTTAAAGCCTAGGATCTTTCAAGTTTGCTTTTTAGGACTTTGTGGTAAGAAAATGTAGGTTCATGATGAGTCTAAAGAATGACATCTGATGAGCTCATATGTTTCATTTTTACTATTTTAATATTGTTATAATCAATCTCATCACATATGTATATGGATAAGATCGATTAGGACACAGTAAAAATAAAACAGATGACTTGGGGTGTCCTTGATTAATGTTTATTTGATTGTAAATTAATAATGTATTTGATTATTTTAGTTGAATTTATTATTTAATTTTAAATTATTTTCTTTAAAATATGTTTATTATCAATTATTTAAATTGATGCTGGCACAGTAATTATAAAAATGGCTCCTTAAGTCCATTTCTTAGAACAACTTCCGTTGAGTTATTAACAGAATATCTTTTTTCGTTACAAAATAAAAAAAATAAAAAGAGTCAATCATCAAAAAAAGAATTAGGTCAAAATTTTGTTTCGACTGAAGATCGGAAAAGTTTAAGATTCCCCGATTGTGCAAGTTTGTTGATCAGCCTATATTTATTTCATTTTAAATTATTAATTTGTCAAATAAACTCAAATATTTAAATGATAGTAAGATATATAAAAATGATTTAATAAATAAAAAAGTACTCTTAAAGGCAGATAATGAAAGAGTTTTAGTTCATGAAAAATTTAATTATCACTTAATTTTAATTCATTAACTCTTGAAATAATTTATTTAAAATATATTTATTTAATTTAACTTATATTTACTTAATTTTAAATTATTAATTTATTAAAAAATTTATTTTGAATAAAATGTATTTCAATTTTAAATCTTTGTTATAAAAAATTCAAAAATTTATCAGAAAAAGATATTAAAAAATGCAATCTAAAAGATAAAAGAAAACAGTCTACAGGACATATGTGAGCCCAAAGCGCCCGATGCATGAAAAGAGAAATGAAAGAAACTTAAAACAACTTGAGGGCCCAACCGGGTTCGAACCGGTGACCTCTTGATCTGCAGTCAAATGCTCTACCACTGAGCTATGGACCCCTGTTGGCGCTTTGGATGCCTATTGATTTTTCTATAACTAAACAAATGCACTCGCTTCACTGGACTCAGTCACCACCTATTCTTGTAAAGACGCCGTAAAACAGCAGCAGAAAGTAGAAAAACAGCAATGGCGACCCAGCACGGCATCAAATTTGCCCTTCACATCATTACCAATCATTTCGGCAATCTCGTCGCTGTATTTAACCACCCCTCTCTCTTCTCTGTCTCTATATGTGTGTATGTATGTATCTGTATATGTGATATTTCAATGTGCTTCTATGTGAGCAGAAAGTTTGTGAATGTCTTCTGAGAAAGGGACCACTTTCTCTTCAGCACGTAATCAGATACACCGAGCTCTCCAAGATTCAGGTTAAGAACAGTTTACTTGTTTTAATCCAACACAACTGCGTTCAAGCTTTCTATCTCGACGAACCAGGTTAAAGTTGCAATCTTTTCCCTTCTTTTACTTTGGATTTTTGTGTTTAATTGGTTATTAGCCCCCTCTGAACTTGTTCGCAAATGGGTTGAGTAATTTAAGCAGTGATTATTTACTTGGTGATTATCGACGTGCTTGAGTGTCTTTTTTCACTTGAAAGCAGTGTAATGAACTATGGGGGATTTTGTTTTGCTCTTGGTGTTTTAGATGCCCCTAAATCAACTCAGTACATGGTGTTGTTCGATAACATAATACATCGTGTGAGGTTCTCCAAGTTTTTGGTAACTGTGTCCCAAGAATTTGATAAAATGGTAAGTTGATTGTTCAGTTCTCTTAATGATTTTGTACTTGGGTTTAGGTCAGATGGTCTATCTTTTTGTGCATTGCTTCTTTTTCAGTGTGTAGACCTTATTGAGGCTTTACTTCAGCATGGGAGGCTTACATTAAATCAAATTCATGATAGGTTCAACTCAACTCAAAAGGAAGGCAAGTGTTTTATAATATCTATACTCATGTTTGATTTAAATCCAATACTGGTATCACTTAAATAGGCCAGTCTTGTAGCCCGAAAAGCAAAACTTATGCATATAAGGATGTGATGAATTTTGTTTTGACACATTGAAATTTAAGTGACATTGGTAACCAGAAATTTCCCCGATATCTCTTCAACGTCTCAGTTTCTACTGTTTTCTGGATTCTTGTTATTTCATTATATTTGTATTCTAATTGTTTCAGAAATTTGTCCAGGAAATAGCATCAGTCTGGATGCTGTACAAGAAAACCTTCATAAACTTGTCACATCTCATTATGTTGAGCGCTGCCCTCTACCTGAACCTATTCTTGTGCAACCAGACCAAGATGAAGTTCCTGCCAGGAAGAGAGGTGCCAAGTCTTCTAAGGTTATTTCTTATTCATTTGAAAATTCCAAATTCTTACTTGTCATAGATGGTCAAACTAGCACGCTAAAATCTAAACAATATAAAGATAAAGGATCACTGATATTCTTTTGTACCATCAATTAATTCTTCCAAGATGAGAAATATGTCTTCAGTTGTGCCACAAAGATGGATTCCTTGTAGGGTTTCATTACTCACTTATCTCCTTTGGACCTCATTCTAGATGTTTAATTTTAACTACATCTTACTAGTTGACCCCTGCTAAGCTTCTGACTTCTTTGTTCTGACGATGGTTTTCAATCTTTATTATTTGTTTTGGTGAATGATTGCAGGTAATTTTAGAACCAGAAACACTAGAACAACGTGTTATTGCGGCAGCAGTGCCTGTAGAAGCAAAAAGATTTTCCCTCGTTATTGATGATGAAAGGAATGCTGATGCAGTTAAAGATAAGAGTGACTCCTGTACGGAACATGTTGGGGAAAAGGTTGTTTATTGCTTTTTGTATTTAGAGTTATCATAGTTACATGCTGATCTTTTATCTGCACATTTTTAGCGCAAATATGATGCTTTGGAGTCAGACGTAGATAGTGGGGGTATAGAAGAGCAAGCAGTTCTTTGGCGTGTCAACTTTGATGAGTTTATTCATCGACTTAGACATAAGGTTCAATTTTCACTTGGACTTGTCAACAATTTGTTTGACCTAACATCTTAAAGTATTTTGTGAACTGTTTACTGTTGTTTTATCAAACATTGAGTTGGAGATTGAATCTTGAAGTTAGTAAATGAAGTTCAAAAGAATATAATAATCGTGTATCACATACTGTTACTAAAGCTCTAATTTCTTAATATGCTTACTAATTCTTTTTCTTAAATGGTCCTGACCTGTTCATTGCAACCAGGCTTGCATTGAGAACATCAGAACTAGGTTGGATGATGGAGCTGCGATTGTCATGAATGCAATGCTGGAAGCATCTAGAAGGGAAGAGAAGAAAGTGAAAACTGCAAAATCAGGTGATGAAATTTCTCAGATATTTGCTCAAATTCTTGTTCTCATTGTTCATTCTGTAGATACTCCTTGGAGTTAGCTAACATTTTTTATGCATTAATTGTAATAAACTGCAGCTCCATTATCGCTTGATTCTATTTATGAAGAGGTGATTAAGAACGAAATGGGTCGAAATATGACCTTCGATCACGTTAGAGCTTCCCTTTTTCAATTAAGTTCTGGTCCGCCATTTGTGATTGTGAAAGATGACTCGTATATAATAGGTAATAATTTGTCCTTTGGTTCGTTTCTTCTTAGAATATGACTTAACTGCTTGACTCAGTAAATTACATTTTGGTTTGTAACAAATGAATAACTGCTCAACAGATTTCAAGTGCATTATGAAATTGGCACAAAGTGATGAGGTTTGTGTTCCATTCAGTGGGTATTTGCAAATATAATTTTATTCATTGAAATGATTTTGTAATATTTCATCTACTGAAGGTTGAGTCAGTTGTCCTGAAAAGATACGGAAAGGATGCTTATAGGATTTTCAGGTCACTCTCAGAGGCAAGTCGCCTGCTTGAGACTGATAAGGTATTTTGAACTTATACAATAATTACAAATTTGTTTTCTGAAATCCTGACTTCATATTTAACCTAAAGCTTTGCAAGATCTCACCGATGAAAATTATACCAGAACTGAAATAAGTATACATGGGAAATTCTGCCTCATGTTGCTTAATTTATGTATGGGTTTTCCTATTTATCTTCCTCAATTTAGTATTTCTTTCTAATTGTTAAGATTTCAATTTGTTTTGGCTGGATGATAGTCCTGACTTCATTTGTTTATCATTTATATAGATTTCTGATACAGTTTTCGTTGAAAAGAAAGAAACAGCCAACATACTCTATAAGATGTGGCAGGACAACTACATACACATGGAGGTAAGAATTTCCGTTTGTAATTGCTCCTATTGGGGATTAAAATGTTTTGGAGAAGAAATTTTTGTGTATTGGATTTCATTTCAGTACTGTACATAAGCCAATTTTAAGCTTATGCATAAGTGGTTACAGAGACTTCATGATATGTGTGCTATTGGTGCCGACAAGTTTTCTTGGTTGGGATGATCTTTGAATTTTAATCTATGGTCACTTATTATGAACTTCAATTTTTCTTGAATTGTATTTTTTGGGGGTTTGTACTGTGCTGAAATTCTAAGGACTGCTGGAATTGGGAAATTATCCATTTTATATTGTGGCATTATAATCTAAGCTATTATTTAATCTCTCATGCAGAAAATAGTTGTAGGAACAACAATATTCTTGTTGTGGAAAATAAACAAAGAAACTCTTTGGAAAACTGTATTGGATGAGATGTTCCATGCTGCCTTAAATTTGAGTATTCGGATGGCTTATGAGCTTGAACAACAGCAGGAGGTATGAATAACTAGAT
>JANZXR010000006.1:37358773-37387139 GCA_027575705.1 Erythroxylum echinodendron
CTAAAACTAGTCTTATGCATTAATTATCATCAAACCTAATTTCGAGCATTTAAATTATAAAGATTAAACCGATTAAATTTGTTAAAATATAAATATAAAGTAATAATAAAGTAAATTACTTTATGCATTTTCGGTTTTAGTGTTATAATAATTCTATAGCATTTGGGCAATTTCGAATTGAAGTTCAATTTCTACATTAAAACTGAAGTTGAATTTATGCAAAGAAAGCAACCACAAATTAGGTTCAATATATCCAAAAATTCGCTGAGGACTTTCATCGAACACATTATGAGCACAACATAAAACACAAGCAAATACACTTATTCAATATTTCAATTCTCTTTCTTCACTATCCCTAAAACTAATCAACACAAACCCCTCAATATCCATCATCAATCCATACAAATAACTCAAAAATTCGAAGAAATTTGAACAAACACACATTCGATACCTTTATAGGAAAAGTGACAACCAAACCTACAAAAAATGAAACAAAACTTACCCAATGTTGTGAGCAAGATAACGCAAGCGTTGATGAAACTCCAAATCGAAAAGAACAAACGAAAAACTTGGTGAAGAAGACGGCAGAGTGTAGAGAAAAATCGCAGGAAAAACGAGGGAGAAAGAGGGGGGAGGGTTTTGGAGCGTTTAAACATTGTAAGTGGGACGACGTCGTTTGTCATTAGACAGATGACGTCGTCCCACTTAATTTTTTTTAACGTTGTAACATTCTGCAACGAAATTATTAGTCGTCGTTAAAAGCCAAACATTTAGCTACGATATATAACCATCGTCGCAAAAGGGTTTGGCATAAGGCAAAAACGACATAGTTACAATTATTATGATAGGGCACAATTTGCGTCGATACTATATTCATCGTAAAAGAACATCTTTAGGTACAAAAATTATAAATCGTCGCAATATATGATACATTTCCCTACTAATCTTCTAAATTGTCGCCTAATCTTAACGATTTCTCTACGAATTTTGATAAACATCGCAAATATCCAAGCATTTTCTTATATTAGTTTTTCCTATTACCAATAACAAATATAAAATTTAATCTTGTCAATTATATATGCAATTATTCTTCATTTGCTTACTTTTTGGGATCGGAATGACTAATATTTAAAACTATTTTGTTACAAATAGTTTTATAATTCTATTACAAAGTCTTATTATATTAATTACAAAAATTAAAATGTTTTTTTATTCAAATAAGTATTTTTAAATTATATTAATGAAAATGTATAATTTGAAGACAATCTTATTTTATTTCAATAGTCAGCCTATTAATTTCCGAATAGTTTTGAAATGAATCACTTAATTTTTAATTCAAATTATTTTTTAAAATAGGAAAATAAATTTATTTAAAATTATTTATGAACCACCAGCCTTTTGCGAAGAACAATCTATTAGTCGCTCCATCTGACAATTATTGACTAAATACAACAAATCGGCAAATAAATTAAGACTACTTATAAATAACTATAATAAACAACAAAATAACGTCGTTTACTACACAAACGACTTCGTTTTGTATTAGGATTTCAAATAAACACAACATAAAAGCCTTCTTAGCATTCTCGTTCAAGCAGCCTTCCGAATCAACAAAAACCTCTCCTACATACCACCGATCGCCGACGCCTTTGTCACATAACAAAACCATTCACTTCATGAAAACACGGTAGGTATTCCTGTCACTTCTTCTTTATTATCCGTTGTATTTTCATGTACGGTTATAAATCTCTTCTACATCTTTAACTGACGAGATCGGGTTTTTGTTTGTGAAATTAGGTTTGTCACAAGTTGTAGTCTACTTTTAGGTAGATGCTCTGTGATGTTTGCGTTTGACTCTCGACACAACGTTTTCAACGCATACAAGTATTTAACCATTGTTGAATAAAAAAGTTGTAATTTTTATCCTTCTATGGTAGATCTGGACGTTCTTTTTGTAGATTTGTACATAGGTTTTTTTTAAGCTAAAGTTGATTTCTTTGTCTTTTGTATATGATGTTTTCTAATTTTAATGTCATTTGTTTGTGTATAATGATTTTGTTTACCTTACTGTTATTGAACTTTTGAATCTCATGTGTTTCTGGATTTTATTTACTAAACAACTAATGCAAATGCATCATGCTTGCCATATGTGACTTTAGGCTCTCCTCTAGTCTTGTGAAACACATGAATTTGATGTATGAGTTGTGTTTATGGTTGGGTTTGGAAGATGATTTACTGTTTATCTTTGTTATTTTTTAATGTCTATCTTCCCACCGACGTTTAATGTTTAATCTCATCAAGGAATGTCGACATGGAGACTAGTTTCGGATGGCCCTAATTCATACCATTGGGAGGAATGTGGCAAAATTATCCCTGCTGAGAAAACCAAAACTGAAAAAGAAATCTCCAATATTTGTACAAATCATCGTTTGCCTTCCATGGCGG
Source organism: Erythroxylum echinodendron (assembly GCA_027575705.1). NCBI lineage: Eukaryota > Viridiplantae > Streptophyta > Magnoliopsida > Malpighiales > Erythroxylaceae > Erythroxylum > Erythroxylum echinodendron. The sequence continues at coordinate 37,361,219 of JANZXR010000006.1, forward strand.
ATCTTCTGCTTCAAGGTTTTTAGTATCATCCGAACTATGTCACTTTCCTTATTATGTACGTCTTTTTTCCTTTTATAAATCTATTATATATATTCACATTTGATGATTTATACTACATGCTTGTTTAAAGCTTCCTCTAGTCTCGAAGGTGACATTTATGCCCATGGATGCGAGAGCGATGTCGCAACAATCTGTAAAGGAAAATCGGTTGATTTGGAATTTTCATCAATTTCGAATACTTCGTCTGCTCATGCACGTATGTCACTCTAATTTTATTTCATTTCATGGTTTACTAATATTACAATATATAACTTCTATACTGATTGTGTTTTAGGTACTAAATCTAGCGACTTATTCACTCCATCCTCTACAAATTTAGCTATAGTGGAAAAGTTGTTACAAGAGGGTATGAAAAACCCTACAGTTGAGGGACAAGTTTTACTTTTTCAATTGGTGTGTTCGAAAATGCAAGGATCATTCTGGGGAATTCAAACATTGGGGTCTCATTACCTTTACCGACTCACATGTTACTTGGAATCCAAAAAAATAAATATATCATTGTCAGTTAGCGAGTCAATCAACTGAACTCAGCTTTAAAGTTTATTTATTGTTATATTTGTAATATTTGTCAAACAATATATCTACTACTTAGAGGTCAACTTGTGACCTATTGACTATAGACTGTTATTGTTCTGGTTCTAACTATATGATTTGGATAACTTCTAGGAAAAACTTCGTACTATATTGTTCTATAACTGTATTTTTCTGCTATATCCTATTATTATATTCATAAAATTAATTAACTTTTTTATAACTTATTTTTCCAATTTTGTAAATACTAATGATAAATTAATTACTTTTAAGTGTTAAAATACTTAAAATTATGTTGATTTTTTTAATAATACGTTCTAAACATTGAAATAAAATCTCGAATAAAACATATCTTAATTAACTATAATAGATTATAAAAATGTTAGCTTTAAAATTTTTACAAATGTAAATCATTTAGCGACGATTTATAAAATCGTCACCAATTGCAACCATTCAACGATGTTTTACGTAATTCGTAATATATGTCGGACATTTTGCAACAATTATAATAATATCGTCGTTGACTACTAGACATTTAGTGACACTTACAAAAATTGTCGTAGAATGTTAAAGTTTTTATGACTAAACAGAATTTTGGTCGCCAAATATGGACTTTTAGTGATGCTAATGCATACCTTCACGAAATGTACAACATATTTTGTGACGATTGATATAATTTTTAGCAAAAGAAAATATTTGGCGACGAATAGCATTAAACGTCGCCAAATATAAAGCATTTTGCGACTATTAACTATATTCGTCGCTAAATATTTTCTTTCGGTGACGCTTTATGTTTACGTTGGTAAACTACAAGTTTTAGTGACGACTTATTTTTTTCGTCACAATATGTTCTGTTTTTTAGACGAAAATAATTTTTTTGCCAATAAGTTCGTCGTCCGTTTATTGTAGTGAGTGATTATTTACTTGGTGAATATCGAAGTGCTTGAGTATCTTTTTTCACCTGAAAAGCAAAACTCAAGCATATAAGGTTATGATGAACTTTTGTTTGACATGTTGAAATTTAAGTGACATTGGTAACCGGAAATATCACCAATTTCTTCAACATCTCAGTTTCTACTATTTTCTAGATTCTTGTTATTTCATTATATTTGTATTCTAATTGTTTCAGAAATTTGTCTAGGAAATTAGCATCAGTCTGGATGCTGTACAAGAAAATCTTCATAAACTTGTCATATCTCATTATGTTAAGCGCTGCCCTCTACCTGAACCTATTCTTATGCAACCAGACCAAGATGAAGTTCCTGTTAAGAAGAGAGGTGCCAAGTCTTCTAAGGTTATTTCTTATTCATTTGAAAATTCCAAATTCTTACTTGTCCTACTTATAAATGATCAAACTGGCAAGCTAAAAACTAAACAATACAAAGATAAAGGATCACTGATATTCTTTTTTACCATTAATTAATTCTTCCAAGATGAGAAATATGTCTTCAATTGTCCCAAAGAGATGGATTCCTTGTAGGGTTTGATTACTCACTTATCTCCTTTGGACCTCATTCTAGATTTTTAATTTTAACTGCATCTTACCAGCTGACCCCTGCTAAGCTTCTGACTTCTTTGTTCTGATGATGGTTTTCAATCTTTATTATTTGTTTTGGTGAATGATTGCAGATAATTGTAGAACCAAAAACACTAGAACAATGTGTTATTGTGGCAGCAGTGCCTGTAGAAGCAAAAAGATTTTACCTCATTACTGATGATAAAAGGAATGATGATGCAGTGAAAGAAAAGAGTGACTCCTGTACTGAACATGTTAGGGAAAAAGTTGTTCATTGCTTATTGTATTTAGAGTTATCATAGTCACATGCTAATCTTTTTTTTGCACATTTTTAGCACAAATATGATGCTTTAGAGTTAGACGTGGATGTTGGAGAAGATGAATTTGCAAGCTAAATTCCTCTGCTGCTTTTACTGTCCAAGGTGGGAAAAAGGGAGTTACTGCAGAAAAAGTAAAAGGGAGCAGAGATTTACTGTAGCTAGATTTTGGGTTTATTCGTTTAAAGCTGTTTTGGTCATAGGAGTGGAACTGGACAAATTTTTGGTGTGTCGGCATACTGGTCAAAGCTAAATATCAAATATTTCTATTTTATTGTTATTATGTTTCGTACCTTTATGCTGCCAAAGGTATTATTTTAGCTTAAATAGGTAGTATTGGAGGAAGGAAAGTTGTTAGCTAAAATAGGTAATATTGCAAAAGAAAGTTGTATTCTACAGAATTCTAATTTTGGATGTTTTGTATTTCTTTATATAGGGAACCAAATGGAATGTTTTGTGTGTCCACAAAATTCAAATCAATAGAAAAGAAGTTCCAAAACCTTGTTCCTCTATTTCTTGCTATTTTTACATTTTTCCACCATCAGGTGCCAAAATTATGTTTTCTGCAGAATTTCAATTAAAAGGAACTACAGAGGAATGTCCACACTGATCAGAGGAACTTGAGGGACCATATTTACTACTAATTTTCCCACACTTCTACATGGTATCAGAACTCCAATTCCTTCTGGACTGTGGAGATCAACTTTGAAATCAATTGCTCAATTTCAACCAGCGTAGCAACCACCCAAACCAGGAACTGAAGAAAATGGCAGCAATAAGTTCAGCATCCTCCTCAATACCCATTTTGTTGGCCCCCGAAATTTTTCGTTGAATTAAGCATAATAGTTTATGGAATAAGCATGTAATTTTAATTTTTCCCTTAGAATAATTTTGGGGTTGTGATAGAATTTTTTTTGAAGTTAAATTATTTATTACAATGTTAATATGATTTTATTTCACTAGTTAGTGAAAGTAATGCATTAAGAAGGAATTAAGGGCATTTTTCGCATGTCACTTAAGTATAAAAGAGCATAAGCTTATAAGGAAGGGTAAGGTGGACTTTTCCCACTCATTAAGGGTAGAATGGGAAGAGGAAAATGTTGTCTTGTAAATTAGAAGACCAAAAACGTGAATGAAGTAATGAAGGAGAGAAAAATCGTAAAAGAGAGAGAAAGAAAAAAGGTTTCAGTGAAGTTGAGAAAGAATAGAGTTTTGGACTAGGTTACATCTTTTCTTAGTCTTAAAGAGAGAGTTTGAGGTTGTTTAAGAAGGGAAAAAGAAAGTGGAAGGGAAGAGTTTTCTTTAGAGCCAAAAATCTCATTATTTGGTGAAGATTCAAGGTAAGTTGATTTTTAAATCTCTTGAATTTTTGAAAGGGTTTTGGTTCATAAAGCTTAAGAAATGTATGGCTTTAAGTATTCTAGAATTAATTTTAGTGAATGTGATTTTTGGGTTCTCAATTTAGATTCCTATTGAATTGGTATTTTTCTAATATTGAAGGAAAACAAGAGGAGAGGCCAGAGGAACAAGAAGAGAGGCATCTTTGAGCAAGGATTAAGTAAGGATTTCAAGGTGGGTTACACTTTTATAATTAAGTAATAAGCCCTTAATGTTTCTTTAAAACCAAGAAAGTTTTAAAATGTTTTAAAATGTGTTATAAATGTGCCGTTAAGGCTACTTGAATGCTCTGATAATGTGTCCCATGGTTGTATATGAATTGTGTCATTGGTTTATGAAATGAATGATGAAAATGATCTTTTGAAAGGATATTGATTTTTGAAACGATATTATGGTTATGAAATCAAGTTTTAGAAAAATGTCGTTGAGGCCATATGTTTACAAGTTGTGAAATGCAAGATTATGTGGGTTTGTGGTGGTCCCCTAAGTTAAGTCAAGTGCACTTTGACAAAAGGCTTCTCCCGCCTGCCCGCTAGTGGCATGGAGCTCCTTTGTGGACTCCCATAAGCTCACGGCTACGCAAGATCATTAAGTGAATTGCGATAGTATGTTCTGCTCACGGTTACACAAGACCCTTAGGGGAAATGTGTAGTACGTTATGTTTTGGATCCACCCAAACCATTTTGATGTGCTTATGTGTTGACAAGTTTATTGAATGCATGATTTGAGTTGCTTATAAAGTGTTTGATGATTTGAAAATTGAGAAATATGTGTTAATGATTCAATGTAAACTATTTCAACGGTTTTGCTTGTTACTAGTTATAAACTTATTACCCACGAGCTTTTAATCTCACCCCCACTTTTCACCCCATCTTCAGGTGAAGAAAATGAGATCGAGTGAAAGAGAATCGAGGCATCACTCCAAAATTTTGCATCTTTTGTGTTTAAGCTACATTTTTGACCACAAGGCTTTAGTTGCATTTTGAGCAAATTACTGTTCATGTATATTTTTGTATTTTGGGCATTTTGAGATACTGATGTATTGTGGCTAAAAATGCCCACTAAAGCTTTGTAAAAACTCTTATATTTTGATGTTAATGAAGTATGTTTGTGTTTTGCCGATGGCATGTCAAATTTGTTCGTTTTTTTTTTCAAGTTATTCATAAGGGTGAGAATTTGTGTTCTAGCTTTAAGGGAAATACTGTATTGATCTAGGCTGAATTGGATGAAGTTGCCTTCTTGGAAATTGTAGATTATTTTTCTAGCTTTCCAATGATATATATTATGAAATTTTTGGACATTAGAGTTAAGAGATATGAGTATTATAAGTGGTGATGTTGCGTAGGAAGTATGTACATGACAATTATGATGAATAATAAGAGTTTAGGTCTGTGATGACGTCACATCTTCTATGATGAGTCATATCATCTTAAGATGACCATCTGAATCTTCTACTTTCTGCTTCTTTTATCTTTTTGCTTATTCTATTTTCTGCTTCTTCTATGATGATGTCAAATCTTCTGTGATGACGTCATATCGTCTTAAGTGGACCATCTGCTTCTTCTATCTTTTTGCTTCTTCTATCTTTTTGTTTCTTCTATCTTTTTGCTTCTTCTATTTTTTTGCTTCTTCTATCTTTTGCTTCTTCTATCATTTTTCTTCTTCTATCATTTTGCTTCTTCTATCTTTCTGCTTCTTCTATCTTTTTGCTTCTTCTATCTTTTTGATTCTTCTATTTTCTGCTTCTTCTAGGATGACGTCACATCTTCTGTGATGATGTCATATCGTCTTAAGTTGACCATCTGTTTCTTCTATCTTTTGCTTCTTCTATCTTTTTGCTTCTTCTATATTTTGCTTCTTCTATCTTTTTGCTTCTTCAATCTCTTTGCTTCTTTTATCTTTTGCTTCTTCTATCTTTTTGCTTCTTCTATCTTTTTGCTTCTTCCATCTTTTGATGCACTGTAGACAAAACATCTTCTTATGCACTGTAGACAAATCATCTTCTTATGCACTGTAGACGAAACATCTTCTTATCCACTGTAGACGAAACATCTTCTGATGCACTGTATACAAAACATCTTCTTATGTACTATATATGAAACATCTTCTTATGCACTGTAGACGAAACATCTTTTTATGCACTGTAGACAAAACATCTTCTTATGCACTGTAGACAAAGCATCTTCTTAGGCACTGTAGATAGAATTATCTGGTCTAATTTTGACCCTCTAAATGATAGAATTTACCTTTAAAGTCTCCATGAGAGTTGTATATCTTTAAGTCCTCTTTCAAACTATCTAATAATGACCTTAATTCGACATCTCTAGAGGAAGTTATGTCAATTATACTGAAACAGGTTCAATATAATTGAAGACAAAACCTTGTTTGATTCCTTTAGCCATAACTTTGTTGTCCAACCTTCAAATGAGATGATTCTTGTTTCTGAATAAACTAGAAACATAGAGCTACAACTTATCTGAAGGGATTGAATTTTAATTCAGGCTCTAAAACTTTCAATTTCTGGATGGAATTTAAGTGCAATGTACTATTTCAATTAATAACAGTCTGAAAATGTTTGGGTCCTAACTTTCAGATTTCTGAACCAAATTGAATGATTTTGGTGTCATTAGAAACTTAATACCAATGGGGAACAAAGTGTCCTGAAGAGGTCAAATTGAAATTCCACCTTGAGTTTTCTCACAAATATGTCCAGAAATAGGTAAAATGAGTTCTTTTGAGGATTGACTGGTGTGGGCACGCCATCTTTGTAGGATGCGCGTCCAGATGTCACTTAGGACATCGGGCATGTGACTCGCAAGGGCGGGGTCCCAACACATTTGGTCTGTAAAGATGCATTTTCACCTCAAATCACAGGGACTCTAGAAGGTGGTTGAATCAGACATCGGACCACCAGCTCTAAGAGCAAATCCCACAGTTGCCCAGATGTGGGAACACGAAGTCGAACTACTGAAAAAGAATAAAGCCATAGTAGTCCTACATTCAGCTCTTGCTAACCACATTTTTACGTTCATAATGAACATGGAATTGTCAAAGGAGATCTGGGATTGGCTAAAGGAAAAGTATGAAGCCTTAGACAGAATCAAGGCTTCCAAACTGCTGACGTTACGGAGACAGTTCAAATTCTTAAAAATGAAGGAGTATGAGCTCATTGAAGTATATGCTGACAGAGTTTTGGACATTGTGAACCAAATGAAACTCTACGATGAGGAATTTGTAGACAAGAAAATTTCGAAAAAATCCTGATCAATATTTCTCCTAAATTTGAAGTAAAGATCGCAGCGATAAAAGAAGCTAGAGATTGGGAATCTTTAACCGTAGCACAATTATGCAGCAAGATGGAGGCTCATGAGAAAAGGCTGCACATTATGTCAGAAGAAGGGCTTGAAGGGGCATTTTCTGCTCAATTAAAATTTAACCCAAAATTCAGAAAACTAGGAAACCCACTTGGAGCAAGTAGCAGATTAAAAAGAAATCAAGAAGATGGATAAAGGCGAAAGATTCAATCCTGTGGGCACTGCAGGAAAAGCAACCATCGGACGAATAATTGCTGGTTCAAGAAGAAAAGAAAATTCAAATGTCATTACTGCCACAAAGTAGGTCACACCCAAAAATTTTACAGAACCAAGCAGAGGGATGAAACAACCTCAGCTCCTTAAGAGGAAGCAAAGGTCACAACAGAAGAAGAAGTACAGCTGCCTGAACATCTTTTCATGGCTTTCAAAGAATCAACCGAAGCTGTCAAAACCATCTGGCACATATGACACCCATATGAGTTAGCCTTTGCTGAACTCAACAAATCTATTACAGCTAAGATCAAGCTTGGGAATGAACAGTTTGTCTACACCAAAGGAAGAGGAGTTGTAGCTATCAAAATCGACAAAGGGATCAGGTAACTTACAAATGTACTTTACATTATTGAGCTACATATCAGCCTTCTTAGTGTTCCGTAAATGCTCAATAACAGCTGTAGGGTATATTTCAAAAGAAAAACTTGCCTTATCTTTGATGATTATGATAAGGAGATTGCAAGACTCAAAATGTCATGAAGAAGTTTCTTGATAAACCTGGAACTAGCTACAGGAATAACAAATGGAGCGAAGGAAGAAGGTAGCCAACTTTGGCACAGGAGACTTGGCCATGTGAATTTCAAAAAACTGCAAGCTATGTCCAAAACTGAGCTTGTGCAAGATCTGCCAGAAATCATTGAACTGGCTCATGTATGTGCTAGATGTGCCCTTCGACAACAAGTCAGGAAGCCATTTCCAAAAGGAGGAGTCAACAGAACCAAGCACAAGTTGGAGATTGTCCACTCTGATATTTGTGGCCTGATGCAAGTCAATTCTTTAAATGGTAGCAGGTACTTTGCACTGTTCATTGACAATCTCACCAGGAGGACATGGATATATTTCGTGAAGGCTAAAAATGAAGTGCTTACAGCATTCAAAAGCTTCAAAGCTCTGGCAGAAAATCAAAGCAGCAGTTACATCAAAGTTCTACGGAATGATAATGGTGGTGAATACGTTTCAACTACATTCCAGAATGTTTGCAAAGTTTCAGGAATCGCCCATCAACTAACTGTAGCCTATACTCCACAACAGAATGGAGTCTCTAAGCGCAGGAATAGAACCATTATGGAGATGGTTCAAAGCATGTTATTTGACAAAAGAATTCCTAAAAAATTCTGGGCAGAAGCTGCTGCTATTGCTGTATTCATACTGAATCGCCTACAAACGAAGGCTATCGATCAAATGACACTGTTCCAAGCATGGACAGGTAACAAAACTACGGTCAAAAATATGAAAATTTTTGGATCTCTTTGTTTTTATCACATTCCTGTAGAAAAGAGAGCAAAGCTAGATGAAAGGGTTGCGAAAGGAATCTTCATTGGCTATTCAACTGAAGTCAAAGGATTCAGGAACTATGATCCAATCTTGAATAGAATTGTTATTAGTAGAGATATTCAGGTGAATGAAGATCAATTCTAGGATTTTGAACGCAAAAAACCGCATAAACATTCTGATGCAGAAGTTGATGATCCTGACCAACTTTCTCAAATTTAAGTAGGAGCAGAATTCACAATTGAGGATACAAGTTGTCATTCGAACAAGCTCTTTGGAAAATATATATGAAAGATGCTATTATGTCTATACCGAACCAGTCAATTTTTCAGAACCTGCTCAAGTTCCAGAATGGATGCAAGTTATGCGAGATGAGATTGCTATGATCGCGAAGAATAACACCTGGCAACTTTCAGATTTACCAGTAGGAAGAAAAGCCATAGGAGTTAAAAACCAACTTTCAGAACCAAGTTCATTCCATATGGCTCGATCTTCAAACACAAAGCTCGAATGGTTGTTAAGGGCTATGTACAAATTGCAGGTGTCGATTACGTAGAAACGTTTGCGCTGGTTGGTCGTCATGACACCATAAGGCTGCTATTAGCAATTGCTAGTCAGAAAGGATGGGTTGTTTTCCATCTTGATGTGAAGCCATCTTTCCTCAATAAAGAGCTTGAAGCAGAAATCTACGTCTAACAACCAGAAGGATTTGAAGTGGCTTCAGACAAAGTTTGAAACAGACCTCTAGAACCTGGTACCAAAAGGTTGATGCATATCTTATAAATTCAGGTTTCAGGAGGAGCTTGAATGAAGCAACACTCTACATAAAGAAAGACCAAGGTGGAATTCTACTGCTCGTTTCAGTTTATGTCGATGGCCTGCTGATTACAGGTTCAAATCAGGATGAGATAACCAATTTCAAATTGGTCATGCAAAGAAAATTTGGGATGGCAGATCTTGGATTGATGAATTAATTCCTCGGTCTGGAAGTAAGCCAAGAGCCATCTGCAATTTATATTTCATAACAAAAATATGCTCTTGATCTCTTGAAAAGATTCAAATTGCAGAATTGCAAGGAAGTGACCACACCATTGGTCCTAATTCACAAATTGTTAAAGGAATCTGGAAAGAAGATGAAGGATCCACAAGTATTTCGAAGCATTGTGGGAAGTTTACTGTATTTGACAGCTTCCAAGTTTGATATTATGTTTTCTACAAGTTTTTTATCAAGATTTATGTACGAAGCAAGTGAATTGCATTTATGTGCTATTAAACGAGTTCTCAAGTTCATTAAAGGGACAATTAACGATCAAGTTTTGTATGAAAGAGGAATTTCAGTATCCTTGCAAGGTTTTTGGATTCTGACTGGGCAGGAAGCATCGATGATATGAAGAGCACCTCTGGATATGTCTTTACCCTTAGTTCAGGTCCAATATGCTAAAGTACCAAGAATCAGTCAGTGGTGGCTCAATCCTCAGCTGAATCCGAGTATGTCACCTTGGCAGGTGCCATGAACCAAGCTGTATGGTTACAGAAGATAATGTCTAATTTGGGTTTCAAACAATTGGAGTCTACTGTTTTGATTTGCGATAACAATTCTGCAATCATAATTGCAAAAAACCCAGTTTTTCATGGTAGAACCAAACACGTCATAAAATTCCATGCCTTCTATGAAGCTATGAAATCGGGTGAAATCCATATTGTATTTTGCCGATCTGAAAATCAAGTGGCCGACTTGTTTACTAAATCATTAGCTCGTGGAAGAATTGATGAATTAAAGGAAATGTTGGGAGTTTCGTTTGGCAAATTCAAGGAGGAGTATATTGGAGAAGATGAATTTGCAAGCTAAACTCCACTACTGCTTTTACTGTCCAAGATGGGAAAAAAGGAGTTGTTGCAGAAAAAGTAAAAGGGAGCAGAGATTTGCTACAGCTAGATTTTGGGTTTGTTCGTTTAAAGCTGTTTTGTTCATAGGAATGGAACTGGACAAATTTTTGGTGTGTCAGCATACCAGTCAAAGCTAATATAGCATATCAAATATTTGTTTTATTGTTATTATGTTTCGTACCTTTATGCTGCCAAAGTTATTGTTTTAGCTTAAATAGGTAATATTGGAGGAAGGAAAGTTGTTAGATTAAAATAGGTAATACTGCAGAAGAAAGTTGTATTCTGTAGAAGTCTAATTTTGGATGTTTTGTATTTCTTTATATAAGGAACCAAATGGAACGTCTTGCGTTTCCACAAAATTCAAATCAATAGAAAAGAAGTTACAAAACCTTGTTCCTTTATTTCTTGCTATTTTTCCATTTTTCCACCTTCGGGTGCCAAAATTCTATTTTCTGCAAAATTTCAATTAAAAGGAACTACAGAGGAATGTCCACACTTACTAGAGGAACTTGAGGGACCATATTTACTACTAATTTTCCCACACTTCTATAGTAGATAGTGGGGGTACAGAAGAGCAAGCAGTTCTTTGGCGTGTCAACTTTGATGAGTTTATTCATCGACTTAGACATAAGGTTCAATTTTCACCTCAACTTGTTAACAATTTGTTTGACTTAACATCTTAAAGTATTTTATGAACTGGTTACTGGTGTTTTATCAAACATGGAGTTAGAGATTGAGTCTTGAAGTTAGTAAATGAAGTTCAAAAGAATATAATAATCATGTATCACATACTATTACCAAAGCTCTGAGTTCTTAATATGCTTACTAAGTATTTTTCTTAAATGGTCCAGACCTGTTCATTGTAACCAGGCTTGCACTGAGAACATCAGAACGAGGTTGGATGATGGAGCTATGATTGTCATAAGTGCAATGCTGGAAGCATCTAGAAGGGAAGAGATGAAAGTGAAAACTGCAAAATCAGGTGATGAAATTTCTCAAATATTCGCTTAAATTCCTGTTCTCATTGTTCAGTCTATAGATACTCTTTGGAGTTCGCTAATGTTTTTTATGCATTAATTATAATAAACTATAGCTCCATTATCACTTGATTCTATTTATGAAGAGGTGATTAAGAACAAAATGGGTCAAAATATGACCTTCAACCACGTTAGAGCTTCCCTTTTTAAATTAATTTCTGGTCCACCATTTATGATTGTGGAAGATGACTCGTATATAATAGGTAATAATTTGGTCCTTTGCTTCATTTCTTCTTAGAATGACTTTATTGTTTGACTCAGTAAATTACATTTTGGTTATTAACATATGAATAATTGATCAACAGATTTCAAGTGCATTATGAAATTGGCACAGAGTGATGAGGTTTGTGTTCCATTCAGTGGGTATTTGCAAGTATAATTTTATTCATTGAAATGATTTTGTAAAATTTCATCTGCTGAAGGTAGAGTTAGTTATCCTGAAAAGACACAAAAAGGATGCTTATAGGATTTTCAGGTCACTCTCAGAGGCAGGTCGCGTGCTTGAGACTAATAAGGTATTTTGAACTTATACAATAATTACAAATTTGTTTTATGAAATCCTGACTTGATATTTAACCTAAAGCTTTGCAAGATCTCACCAATGAAATTTATACCAGAACTAAAATAAGTATACAAGGGAAATTCTGCCTCATGTTGCTTTAATTTATGTATAGTTTTTCCTATTTATCTTCCTCATAGACTTCATTTGTTCGTCATTCATTCTGATACAGTTTTTGTTGAAAAAAAAGAAATAGCCAACATACTATATAAGATGTGGCAGGACAACTACATACACATAGAGGTAAGAATTTCCATTTGTAGTTGCTCCTACTAGTGATTAAAGTGTCTTGGAGAAGAAATTTTTGTGTACTGGATTTCATTACAGTATTGTACATAAGCCTAATTTACGCATATGCATAAGTAGTTATAGAGACTTCATGATATGTGTGCTATTGGTGCTGACAAGTTTTCTTGGTTAGGATGATCTTTGAATTTTAATCTATGGTCACTTATTATAAACTTCAATTTTTCTTGAATTGTATTTTTTGGGTGTTTGTATTTTGTTAAAATCCTAAGGACTGCTAGAATTGGGAAATTATTCATTTTATATTGCGGCATTATAATCGAAGCTATTATTTAATCTCTCGTATAGAAAATAATTGTAGGAACAGCAATATTCTTGTTGTGGAAAATAAATAAAGAAACTTTGGAAAACTATATTGGATGAGATGTTCCATGCTGCCTTAAATTTGAGTATTCAAATGGCTTATGAGCTTGAACAACAGCAAGAGGTATGAATAACTAGATGATTATGCTTCTCTGTTCCTTTGTAACACATTTCAATGCCTCGACTTTTCTTCATCACCACCAATAATTTTGATTTGTGACAATTTGTTTCAGGTGCTAAATCTACCACCAGATCGACCTGAGGGACCCATGAAAATCAAATTTGAAAGACTTAAAAAAGTGAGAATGCTACTGGAATCATCTCAGATGAAGCTTGACGATGCTATTATGCTTTTCCATGACTTATGAGAAGTACATTTACAAATAAACTATTCTTGATTCTGTTGCATTTTCAGTTTGTTCCATTTTTACTACCTTCCTATACCCTTCCCGCTCCTTTCCTTAATTTTTTAGTATAGAATATATGTAGACAACAATTTACTAAGTTTCAGCAATTTTAAAATGCCAGAAATATCAAATGAGAAGTTTGTCTTAACTTCCTCTTGTGTTTTCATTTTCTTGCCATGTTTTTTGCCCCCTTTATTTCTTAATTTCTTGTAGCGAAAGGAAATTGCTTTTTCCAATTTTTCGATCACTGCATCTATTTCTTTATATCTCTCCTCTACAAATTATCCATTGACACATATATAAAGCCTAGTATTAGTTTGTTTGCTCTGAGATACACAGCTAGAAACACAACTTTGATTAAACAGAATGGTCTCTTCCTCTTCTTATTAATTGGCAATTCCTTTAGATATGTATAAAAAAAATTAGCTTCACTATTTTGTAAGATTAGATGCTACCAGTATCCTAAACAGGAAGTTTGATATAGTAAAGTTGAGACATGTCTGGATAGAAAAATCCGAAATTCTGTTCAACTCCAGCAGACTTCTGATTTTCATTGAAAATGCTACATATGTTAGCTTCTATGGGAATTCCTGGTTTCTTAGGTGTACCTGACTGCGAATTAACTTGATCTATTACATTGTTCACATAAGCTTGAGCAATAGGAATGGTTGTTTTGTCTCCATTTCCAGCACTTGGCCATCCAGTTTCTGCAACAACAATTCGAAGAGCTTCTCCTCCAACTTTCTCGGCCGCCACATAAATGGTATCAATCATAGCATCAAATAGGCTATTGTACTGCAGATCACCATCATGCACAACATCACTTCCTGTAGCATTTCCTAGTGCATAGCTTAATGGGACATGTTTAGGGTCTCTAGCATAGGCAAAATATGGTTATGGATTATATAGAAGTGGGTATTGGTTTGCTACTAGAAAGGGAGCTATAGGTCCCATAGCACTCAATGCCACATCTAAAAATACACCATTTGAAGGTGGAAAGGATGGGCCTATTATTGTAGTATGAATAACTATAGTTACTGGGATATTGATGTTTTCTTTTTTTCAGGGCAATGTCTAGGTGGTTCATGGCATCAAGTACATATTGTGCCAGAGGCCCTGGAATGATCTCATTACTAGCAGCTATATACCTGAATTTGATTGCAGGAATGTAAGGTATCACATTTATTGCAACCCATTTAGTTGCAAAGTTACAGTCACCTGCAAGTTCTGCCAAATCCTGGTTTCGAAAGCCAACTACAGTTTCTATCCCAGAGTTTCCTAAAGCATTCAGTACAATTGGATTTGGATCAAAGAGTCTAATTTTCTATATGTTTTTAGATTTTACCAGGGTCACCACTTGATTTGGAGGTGGAAGATTATCTCTAAGGAGTCCATAGTTCAATCTAATTCCTTATGCTTTTACATCAAACATAGAAGGTAATGAACACTCTAAATCAAATATGGAAGGCAACACAAAAGGTAATGAATGCTCTAAATCAAATATGGACAGCAATGAATGAAATTACACATAGTAGGTAAGAATATAGAAGATTTTCAGTACAAATTAAAGTTAATAAGAACCTCAGTAGTTTTCAGCCATTTTAAACAAATATAAGTTGTACATCACAAGAAAAGAAAAATGAAATCATAATATCCATCTAATAGAGCAGAAGTCCTATTATCAAATGTTTGTCATGTTTGCATCCATAAGCTTAAAATTCTGGACATGCAGGGAAAGTAAGAATTTGTAGAACTGTATGACTGAAGAAGAAGCATGCACTGACGGAGAAGAAGAAAATTAAACTACCACCAAATTACCTAAATGGCATGTCAAGGCAGGAGCATTAAGCAGATGATTTTTATGTTTCTAACGTAAAGCTTTATTGTCTTATTGTGACTGAAACCAATCACAACTTGCCACGTAAAACATTTAATTCTAATTTAATAAAAATTAACACAAATTTACAATCTAACTCAGCTACAACTTCACTGAAACATTGTATTAAAAGTACCATACAAGCAAACATACTGTTAATAGCTAGTTTGTACTTGAAAAAATGTAGGGGATAGTAGTTTCACAAACTGTCTAATTTTACGTGGACGTCACTGACACAAATAAAAACAAAAATCAATTAAAAGAAAAATAACAGATGACACCAGAAATTTGGTAACGCAGTTTGGCATTCCTTGTCTAAGTCCACGAGGCCCTCACCCAAATTTATTCTTTCACTGAAATACAGTAGGTTTACTTAAGGCTTTACTGAGCCGGCACCACTCACCCTTGACACTATCTCTTAACCTCACTACCTGTGAAAGAATTTCACACCCAATAACACGACCAACTCATGTTAACCTCAACTGAGGATTTTTCTGAACCACTTTTAATAAAAGAAAATTAATCAAATAATTAACGAACAACTCAAGTGTTTAAAATAACTAAAAATAAAAACGAAAACACTTAAGACAAAAGAAAAGAACAACTTCTCAAAAAGTTAAGCTCCACTAAAATAAATATGGAAGTCATCACAACAATAATGGGAAAGCAGTCCACCTAAATGCCACTCCACAAATCTTTCTCAATTCAGCCTCCAACAAATTAAATAGATATCATGCACACTGCACACTTAACCCAACCTCTACGGATTCACTTTTTGCAACAAAACCAGACTTGTGTAATGCCTCCTTTAAAGAGCTACTCATGTGTACACCAAAATAATTCAGTTCATCCTCATCCCAAAAATCCAGCAATTATATTTTACCACATGCACAGATTATGCAGCCAAAACACACAACAAAGACTGCTCACTAGATGCCTATGAAGTTTTCAAAACATCACATATGAACCGTGACTCCCATAAAGGTTTCACGCAAAAACCCACATATGCTATCAGCTGAAAATTCAAACTCCACTCACAAAACGCAAGCCGTGACTCCCATGAAGGTTTCAAGCAAAACCCATGTATAATATTAGCTGAAAAACACGCACACTCCACTCATTGCACACATACAACACTCACTCAACTTCTGCTATAAATCTCATATAATCCTCCAGTCATAGACACGTATATTATTAGCTAAAAAGAACACCCACTGCACTCACTTCATGTGCACATACCTGCAACTCCTACTCAAAAAAAAATACTACTGGTTTTGTGTGTTGTTGTTTATCGAAAGACTCACTAACGTATGCTGCAAAACTAATGTATATATGTTTTTTCTCATTAAACAGCAACAACGTCTAACATGAGGCAGAAACCCTTCGTATTTTTTATGGATAAAAATACCACACTTACCCTTAAACAATCCTTCACCAATTCAAATCCTATGAATGATAGAACTCTATTCTATCTACAAAATTATCTAACCGGTATTTGAATTCAACCTTGATAAAAAGATGCCAATTTAAAAAATATGCCAAAATAAAATAGATATATTTAACATATATCTAACAGTACTGTTTGTGACTAAATTCAGTGAACTTATTATCAACAATATCATACAATTGAGTGCTTCTAATTCTCCCGTGGAGTCACTTTTAGTCCTAGAAGCTACCAAAATATGGATGTTCATAGAACAAATGGAAGCTTGTAGCTTGTCACTTGTCAACAATAGAAACAATAGAGATCAACTTAGGTGATTCCTTAAGCCTCTCTGATTCAACTCATTTACCAGCACATAATTTGTTCACTTTTTTTATTCAAACACTGATTTTACACAATTCTCTCCACAAAAAAGTTGACAAAAGATATCAATACCTGTTCCAATAGGATCCATATGCAAGAATTACAATGATTCAATAGCTACTAGAGTGCCAAATTTTCATGGAATTACAATTAGAAGTAAGTTAAATCACAACACTCTGATTAATTGTTAGCTTGAAGGGCCTGTAACAAATAAGAAAAAAGGAATAGACATATGGCTTATGAAAGAAAAATTAAAGTTAAATAAGAGGGTGCATCGAAGTCACTTTGAATCCTATAAACTTGAGGTGGCTTCTTATCATGAAAATTTCAATTCTCTTACAAAACATAGCTGCTCTCTTAAACATGGTAGCTAGTTCAATGTTACCACAACTATTTATAAAAAATGATCCCATTAACTATTTCTCTTCAGGGGTATAGTTATTTCTGAGTCACCAATTTTAGACATCTTTGAGGCACTTCGATAAGCTTCCTTTGTCACACCGTAGTAAAGTGGCATACTTCCTGAAAATATGATGAAGTTCCAACTAAAGTTAGAGCCACCTATAATATAGCTTCCTCGAATATAACTATTTGATAACGAGCATAGGCACTATAGTGGGAATAAATCGTTATGGGTTTATTCTAGAATGAGGATAGAGAATTAGTGGACAGAAAGGAGGAAAGAGAATTGTAAACAGAAACAGTTACAACTGCAATGGGAGGCTAGTCTCTATAGATAGTATAGAAGGGAATGGGGGAATATCTATCTTATAGTTTTGCATATGAACTCTCAGCATTGCTTGGGTAGAGCATAAAACTCTGTAGTTCTTATTTTCAATAGAATATTCTTAGTCTCTTACATTTCTAGCTCTTAACTCATCAAATTCTTGCGGTAAGCGTGGATCATTTCGTGACATGAGAGGAGACTCCAATGACAAACGCATAGAGAGTAGAGTTGAAACAATGGAGAGGAGCCTTGGGTCTTTAGAGCAGGAGGTTGGAGGGATGGGCTCTAAAGTTGCTGGGAATCTTCAACAATCGGAAGAGACTCGCAAACAACTGAAGGAAATTAAACATATGCTAACTATAGTTCTTAAGGGAAAGGTTCAAGGTAAGGAGGCAGGAACCTTTCTGTTTTAATGGAAGTAGTATCACCAATCCAGATCGGTGCAGTTTCCTCCCTAACTACTGGAATTGTTAAGTCTTAGATACTTTATCACCTTAGAGGATGTACAGATTTTGGCTAAGGTGGAGCTTCCTAACTTTAATGGCAACGAGCCCTTGGCATGGGTTCGAAGAGTTGAGCAGTACTTCCAAATACAACAAACTCTAGATAGTCTGAAGATGTCCTTGGCTCTTGTTTGCATGGAGGGGCATGCCCTTCACTGGATGTCGTGGTTACAAGATAGGAGGCCATTCTTATGTTGGGAGGATGTTAAGAAGGAGGTTTTAACTCACTTAGGAGATGCTCTTGCTTCCAACCCATACGAGTCCATCACTGTTGTCAAGCAACTAGGAACCATAGAAGAGTATATCTGAAACTTTGTGTCTAAATAAGCCCAAATTAGAACATAGCCAGAGGAGGCATTTACTGGCCTGTTTTGAACGAATTGAAGGAAGAAATCAGAGTGCATATTCGCTCCTATGAGATCGTCGATCTGTATCGTACCATGACTCTGGCTAAAGAAATCAAGTATGAGATCGATGTTCTTGTAAAGAAGAAGACCCAAGGAACTGAAGGGTTTGGGCTCAAAAATCGGGCTGAACTGGGGGCAGCAACTACGGGTAGTGGACCTGGGCCTTTGAGTTTTATCGTTAAAGTGGGCATGGCTCAACCTAATTATCCTTTGTTAACCCGCCCATCAACAATTTTAGGGTTACAGGAAATTAGGGAGCTCTGACTATAAAGTCGAATCCTCAAAGCTCAGGAGGGAATCGAAGAGCGAGGTGCTATATTCAGAAGGAGTTCCAAGATTTACAAGCAAAAGGGTTGTGTTTTCGACGCCACCAACCCTATCATCCTTTACATCAGTGTAAGAATCAATCCCTTCAAACTCTTATCTTAGGAGTAGACAAGGACGAAGGAGAAAATTTGGGTACTGCCTAGTTGGACGAAGTTGTAGAACTGTCAGTAACCGAAAAGGTGGTGGAAAAGGGGCAATTTACCCAGCTCAAATTTTCGTGTTTCACCATGGGAGGGGCAAATTTGGGAAGAACCATGAAGCTGTGGGGAAGGATAGGAACGATAACAGTAGTCATGATGGTAGCAGTGGAGCAAGTCACTGTTTCTTGTCGAGAAGAATGGCTGAGCAATTGGGGTTAACGATTGAGCCTACTCAAAAAATTGGCATGAAGCTGGGAGATGGGAATCGTAAAGAGACTGATGGCTTTTATGCCAATGTACCACTCCAGCTCCCTGGTTTAACTATGCACGTGAATTGTTTCCTATTTCCTCTTGGGGGTGTTGATTTAATATTGGGAGTAACTTGGTTGCAAACCTTAGGTGATGTTAAGGTTAATTGGAGTATAATGCGAATGGAATTTTTAGTTTAAGGTAGAAATATTTGCATTCATGGAAACCCATCATTAATGAATTATTCTGTTTCCTTTCATTCTTTGAGTGAAATGCATAACCTGGAGTACGGGTTGTTGATTTGGCTTAATACGTTGTTGGGAAATTTGGAAGAGCAGAAGGATGAGGAAGCGTAGCGATCGCTTAAACTCGAGGAGTTACTCACTCATTTTGAATACTTGTTTAAGGAACCTCAAGGTTGCCTCTGAGCCAAGCAGTGGATCATCAAATTCCACTGATTCCAGGGGTTTCGGCTGTTAATGTCAAACCTTATAGGTATGGGCATGGCTAAAAAGATGAGATAGAACGGCAGGTGGCAAGTATGCTTGCTTCAAGAATTATACAACTGAGTTCCAGTCCATTTTCTAGCTCGGTGTTGTTGGTAAGAAAGAAAGACAGTAGCTGGAGGTTCTGTGTGGATTATCGAGAACTTAATCGGGTTATAATGGCTGATCGTTATCCAATTCCTATTATTCAAGAGCTACTTGATGAGCTCCATGGGGATCAATATTTTTCTAAGGTGGATCTTCGATCGGGGTACCACCAAATCAGGATGCGAGAGGGGGACATACCCAAGACAACCTTCAGAACACATTTTGGCCATTACGAATTTATGGTGATGCCCTTTGGGTTAACTAATGCACCAACAATATTCCAGGCAGCAATGAATGATCTTTTCCGACCATTCCTAAAACAGTATGTACTAGTATTATTTGACGATATTCTCATTTACAGCAAAAGTTGGCAGGAACATTTACAACACTTGGGGAGAATTTTTGATAGATTAGAGAAACACCAATTCATTGTTAATCGAAAGAAGAGCAGTTTTGGTAGGATAGTGAGTGAATATTTGGGCCATTTGGTGTCAACCGAGGGAGTTGCCATAGATCCTACAAAAATAGCAACTGTTTTGTAATGGTCACAACGTAAATCTTTCCGAGCAGTACGTGCTTTGTTCGGCCTCACCGGATACTACAGGAGATTCAACAAGGAATATGGACAAATTGCTCAACCTTTGACTAATCTATTGTCGAAAGAAGCAGCCTTGAAGTGGACATGGCCGAAGGAGGCTCAAATTGCCTTTGAGAAATTAAAAACAGCAGTGACAACAGCTTCGGTGTTAGTGATGCCAAATTTTTCCAAGGAGTTTATTGTTGAGTGTGACACTTCTGGGAATGGAGTAGGGGTAGTCCTAATGTACGAAAATCACCCTCTTGCTTACTTTAGTAAGGTGTTAGCCCCACGGAATTTGTCAAAGGCTGCCTATGAAAAGGAACTAATGGCTCTTGTGCTTACAATCTGGCATTAGAGACTGTATCTTATCGATACGAAATTTAAAGTCTGGACTGAACACAACAGTCTCAAACATCTACTTCAACAGCATATTACCACCCCGACATAACAGAATTGGGTAGCTAAGCTGTTGGGGTATGATTTTAGTATCGAGTATAAGCCTAGAGTGATGAATAAAGCTATTGATTCACTGTCCCGAAGAGAGGAGGAAGTTGAGTGTTCTGCCATTTCAATGCCTAGCTAGATGCAGTGGGAAGAACTCAACAGAGAAATTCAGCAAGATGATTTTTACAAAGAGGTGAAGGACAAGGTCTTCCAAAATCCTTTGAGCCATCCAAATTACAAGCTCATTCATGGCCGATTGTTCCATAAAGGGCAAATTGTCTTGCTGTCCACATCTTCTTGGATTCCTACATTGCTTACAGAGTTCCATGCCACCCCTCAAGGAGGACATTCAGGTGCATACTGCACCAATAGGTGGTTAGCGGCTAATGTATACTAGTCAGGCATGATAAAACATGTGCAGAAATTTGTGGCAGAATGTTTGGAGTGTCAGAAAAATAAATGTGACACAAGGACACCGGCTGGACTATTACGACCATTACTAATTCCAACACAGGCGTGGGCTGATATATCTATGGATTTTATTACCAGATTGTCGAAATCACATGGGATCGATTGTGTTTTTGTGATGGTTGATAGACTTAGCAAGTATGGGCATTTTATTAGGTTAAGACATCCATTTACAACACGCATAGTAGCTAAATTGTTTTCCAAAGAGGTTGTTCGGTTGCATGGAGTTCCTAATTCTATAGTTAGTGGTAGGGACACCTTATTCATGAGTTGTTTTTGGCAAGAATTCTTCAAGGCATGGGGAACTTAGTTGAATATGAGCACGACTTACCATCCTGAGACTGACATGCAAACTGAGGTTTTGAACTGTTGTTTGGAGACCTACCTTAGGTGTTTCTCCTCAGAAAAGCCTAAGGGATGGGGAAATTAGTTTCATTGGTCAGAATATTGATACAATACCAATTACCAAGGAGTGGCTCGTTTGTCTCCGTTCGAGGTAGTGTATGGAAGGAAGTCCCCAACACTAGTGCAGTTCTTGCCGAGGGAATTCAAAGTGGCTACTGTCGAGGAAGAGCATCAGGATTGAGCTGAAATAATTAGGCAGCTCCAATGCAACCTCCTTAAAGCGCAACAGAAGATGGTCAAGGCTGCTAATAAGTATCATCGACATCTGGAATTTAGGAAAGGGAGTCTATTTTCCTTAAAGCCTGACCACACTGATAGAATTCAATTGCTGCTAGGGTTTATAGCAAGTTAGGTCTAAGATATTATGGACCTTTTACAATTACAAAGAAACTCAATAATGTGGTCTATCATTTGGCTCTACCAGCAAATTCCAGGATCCACCCTGTTTTCCATATTTCACAATTGAAGAAGGCTACAGGAAATCATCAAGTTAAAGTGGATCTTCCTCCAGGCCTTGTGGTTGATGAAGTGCCGTTCATTTCTGCTAGCATTATGTCCGTTAAAGCTTAAACAAATAAGGAGATTCTTTGTCATCAGCTATTGGCTCAATGGAAAGACAAAAATGTCAACGAGGCTACTTGGATATCTTGCTCAGATTTTTGTGGTCAATTTCCTGAATCAAACCTTGTGGACAAGGTTTGTCAATTAAGAGGAGGCAATGATAACGAGCATAGGCACTATGGTAGGAATACACAGTTACTGGTTTATTCTAGAAGGAAGAAAGAGAATTAGTGGACAAAAAGGAGGAAAGAGAATTGTAAACAGAAATGGTTACAACTGCAATGGGAAGCTAGGCTCTATAGATAGTACAAAAGGGAATGGGGGAATATCTATCTTGTATTTTTGCATATAAGCTCTCGACATTACTTCGGCAGAGCGTAAAACTTTGTAGTTCTTATTTTCAATAGAATATTCTTATTCTGTTAAATTTTGTAGCTCCTAACTCATCACTATCATCTAGCTTCACACTAGAATTCGAGGATGGAGGATGTTCCTTCTCGGAAGATTCTTCTATAGATTGTCTAGTTGAACCTTCTATTTTAGTGTTCCATCCTCTTTTCCATGCCATGATTGTTTTTAAAGCACATTTTTAGAGGAGAAAGGATGACTTTCTGATGTAACCTTGTTAAGGGGTTTTATGTCTAAATTCATATGTTTGTAGAGGTCCATAAGAAGCTTCATTTCTACAGTTAGTAAATTACGTGAATTACAAAGATGCTTAAAACTATACATACAGCAAATTACTTACCATAGTTATGAGAGAGAAAAAAACACATCACAAAAATGTCTCATTTAGGAGGAATAATATCCATTAAGAAACTTAAAAGTGCCTTTAAGACTCACGCATTTTAACTTCATAGGCTGCTGTGCAATTTTGGAAGTCAGAGGTCCGAAGAACCTACATCAAAAGCTCCAAAAGAAAAACCAAAGTTAAGAATAGATGAATATAACACGCATCTTTACATGAATAAATGATTCAACAAAAACTATAAAATTTTGCACTTAATTAGGTCCTAACTTCTTATCATATTTATTTAAAACACACTCAGAAGGCCAACTGCACTGCGTGATAGACCAATTTTAAGTATTATCTATTTCGAAAGAATTTGCTGTCAAAATATGAACCATCTCGACATTTTGATAGATACATTACTTACTAATATAAAGAAACTTTCAAAGGATTCTCCATTCAGATGCAAAGTTTAACAAATCAAGACGTTAAGTGAGGTATTCCTACCATGTTGTTTACAGTCTACTTCTCTTCTAATGATCCATCTAACTCTAAATGGAAAATTTTGACCATACCTTTTACTTAGTCAACAAAGATTCCCAGTAAACAAGTTTAGTGTTAGGATACACAAGTTTTCATAAAAGTACCAATTGGTTAACCAATATGATATTAGATGTGATGTTGAGTACCTGTATGCCACGAACTATGCCCAATTTATGTAGGGCTGAATTACTAACAGCCAATAAGCGTTGTTAAGACAACTGGCCTTCAGGTTTTTGGGGATAATTCAGAAACAGGTGGCAACTTACTGCATACTTTAGTACTGAATCTCCAAGTAACTAGAATCACTCCAGATAAAAATTTTCACAACATCTAGGTGTTGTTATTGCCTCCAAATTCTAATAATAGAAGGGGGATTACATTAACCATGAAGTGTAAGATCTATCATAAATTATAAATCAAAAAGGAATAATTTAACTAAAGAACCAACCAATGAGCTTAAGATGTTGAAATCAAGAGAAAAGCAAGCAATTTCTTGTCTAAGTTGACTTGCCAGCATCAAAGACTCCAGACGTTGCATCATAGATGGTATTAAATAAATTGATATTAGAACATGGAATGAAATACCCATACTGACTTAATGTTCAGGTGGCATTTGAGCATATTGTTGTTTTCTCAACCATGTTATCTTTTAATCCATCTGCCAGTTAAACCAAGCAACAAATCAATTAAACCAAAAGTTTAGAGAATATACAGTGTATGAAATCCATAAAAGAGAAAAACATCATATTTCACAACATATTTCATAAGGAAGAAAAAAGTTTAAGGACAAAAAAGCATTGAAATGAAGATCACATACCAGTATCTGAAAGAAATATTTTGGGCTAATATAAGAACACAAGTGCCAAGTGTAAAGGAGGCAATTGGTAACTGCTGTTAAGTCTTCCTGCACAATCTCACTAAGCTCTGAACTGAATCTTGGTGCATCACTTGTCGGACTCCATTTTCGGAGCTCGGCGATCGCATTTGGATACCGATATTTTTACACGACCACTTGCATTCCACTAAACCCTTTTTGAGCTCATCTCCATTCAAGCCTAAATATATCCAAGGACAGCGTTGGTAAGTCTACAATTTACTGATAAACATGCTTTGGGTCAATTCAATTAGCATAACCTCTTAAATTCTTCTTATATGTTTGGCCTATCGTCTGTGTTTTATCGTCTATCTTTGACTTTTATCGTCTGGGTTTGACCTCCTCTTATCGTCTGTATTTCATTTGCGTCTGCCTTTTTTATATGTCATCACAGACGATTCCTTGCATCTGTGTTATGACGTGTCGTCTGTGTTTCCTTGCATTTATGCTTCATGCGTCTGTGTACCTCCTTTGCGTCTGTGTGCGACGTCAGCACGGACGATTCCTTTCGTCTGTGTTCTTCCTTTTCGTCTGTGTGTGACATCAGCATAGACGATACTCTTTCTCTATATTTTTCCTTCACGTTCAGAACACAATCTCTCCAATTCTAACATGCAATTCTAGTATAACAGCCTTGGCAATTTCAATAGAGGAGACATGCACATATACATTTCCTTATCCCAATCTTTAAAATAGCATAATCATACATAAGAAGGAATTCAATGTCACTTTCTCATTTTTAACCACAGTCAGAGTTGTTAAATCAATAAACACGTCAATATTAAAACAAAATACAGAAGATGCTCAATGTTGATATGTTGAATAATCTATTCAAAATCACTGACTTAGCATAACGGACTCTAACTATTGTGGAGGTTTCGATGCCTTACAAGGATCATTGATCTTCTCAATTTGCACCTGAAGAGTGGAGAGTAATTGGAGTGAGCTTCAAAGCTCAGTGGCTAATATACTTATAGCCATCAGTAATTAGCACAAATTCGAGCATATATATGTATATGTACTAAGCAATTCAAATATGCTCAAGTAAGCAGATCAATGCAGAACACATAACATCTAAGTACATCATACTTGACAATTTATAGATGTAATGCACAACCAATGGCTCGAGGGTTCCATGGAAACAGAATAGAGAAATCAAAGTTTACACATGAACAGAATGAGTCCTTTTTGAAGCTCATATGCCATATCGGGCAACCGGGAGAAGGCTCTTGTCAACGTGCACGTGGCGAATAGAATGGTTCAACTCTCGGCCAAACAAAGCACATATTCAGTTAATCATATGCTCAAGATTTTATGCTTGTTTATCTTTTCATTCAAACAAAATGCCATGACTTATTTCAATGGCATAACTTGATCAAATTTTATAATCACATGCATTTTCAATAATCACAAAATTGTACATACACACGTATATAGGCAAGAATTTGCCAAATCACATAATAACTATAAATACATTACCCACCTAATTTGCTTGACAACCCAAGTT
>JANZXR010000006.1:37387239-37410916 GCA_027575705.1 Erythroxylum echinodendron
GTTCCATGCTGCCTTAAATTTGAGTATTCGGATGGCTTATGAGCTTGAACAACAGCAGGAGGTATGAATAACTAGATGATTATGCTTCTCTGTTCCTTTGCTACACATGTCAATGCCTTGACTTTTCTTCTTCAAAACCAACAATTTTGATTTGTGACAATTTGTTTCAGGTGTTAAATCTACCACCAGATCGACGCGAGGGACTCATGAAAGTCAAATTTGAAAGACTTAAAAAAGTGAGGATGCTGCTGGAATCATCTCAGATGAAGCTTGACGATGCTATTATGCTTTTCCATGACTTCTGAGAACTACATTTACAAACAATCTATTCTTGATGCTGTTGCATTTTCAGTTTGTTCATCCCATTTTCACTACCTTCCCATACCCTTCCCGCTCCTTTCCTTAATTTGTTAGTATAAAATATACGTAGACAACAATTTACCAAGTTTCTGCAATTTTAAAATGCAAGAAATATCAAATGAGCAGTTTGTCTTAACTTCCTCTTGTGTATTCATTTTCTTGCCATGTTTTTTGTCCCCTTTATTTCTTGATTTATTGTAGTGAAAGGAAATTGCTTTTGCCAATTTTCTGATCGCTTTGACTGTTTCTTTATATCTCTCCTCTACGGATTATCCGTTGACAGATTTATAAAGCCTCTGAGATACACTGCTAGAAACACAACTTTGATTAAACAGAATGGTCTCTTACACTTCTTATTAATTGGCAATTCCTTTAGATATGTACAAAAAACCAGTAGCTTCACTATTTTCGTAAGATGAGATGCTACCAGTATCCTAAGCAGGAAGTTTGACAGAGTAAACTGGAGACATGTCTGGATAGAAAAGTCCAAAATTCTGTTCAACTCCAGCAGGCTTCTGATTTTCATTGAAAATGCTATATATGTTAACTTCTAAGGGAATTCCTCGTTTCTTGGGTGTACCCGACTGTGAATTAACTCGATCTATTACATGGTTGACATAAGCTTGAGCAATAGGGATGGTTGTTTTGTCTCCATTTCCCGCACTTGGCCATCCAGTTTCTGCAACAACAATTCGAAGAGCTTCTCCTCCAACTTTCTCGGCCGCCGCATAAATGGTATCAATCATGGCATCAAATAGGCTATTATACTGTAGATTACCATCGTGCACAATATCACTTCCTGTAGCATTTCCTAGTGCATAGCTTAATGGGACATGTTCAGGGTCTCCAGCATAGGCAAAATATGGATATGGATTATATAGAAGTGGGTATTGGTTCGTTACTAGAAAGGGAACTATAAGTCCCATAGCACTCAATGCCACATCTGAAAATACACCATTTGAAGGTGGAAAGGATGGGCCTATTACTGCAGTATGAATAACTATAGTTACTGGGATATTGATGTTTTCTTTTTTCAGGGCAATGTCTAGGTGGTTCATGGCATCAACTACATATTGTGCCAGGGGCCCTGGAATGACCTCATTACCAGCAGCTATATACCTGAATTTGACTGCAGGGATGTAAGGTATCACATTTGTTGCAACCCATTGAATTGCAAAGTTATAGTCACCTGCAAGTTCTGGCAAATCCTGGTTTCGAACGCCAACTACAGTTTCTATCTCAGAGTTTCCTAAAGCATTCAATACAATTGGATTTGGATCAAAGAGTCTAATTTTCTGTATGTTTTGAAATTTTAGCAGGGTTATCACTTGATCTGGAGGTGGAAGATTGTCTCCGAAGAGTCCATAGTTTAATCCAATTCCTTGTGCTCCTACATCAAACACAAAAGGTAATGAACACTCTGAATCAAATATGGACGGCAACACAAAAGTTAATGAACACTCTAAATCAAATATGGACGGCAATGAATGAAATTACACGGCAGGTAAGAATATAGAAGATTTTCAGTACAAACTAAAGTTCATAAGAACTCCAGTAGTTTTCAGCCATTTTAAACAAATATAAGTTGTACATCACAAGAAAAGAAAAATGAACTCATAATATCCATCTAATAGAGAGCAGAAGTCCTATCAGCAAATGTTTGTCAAGTTTGCATCTATAAGCTTAAAATTCTGGACATGCAGAGAAAGTAAGAATCTGCAAACCTGCATGACTGAAGAAGAAGCATGCATTGATGGAGAAGAAGAAAAGTAGACTATCCATTATCATCATCTCAAAAACCACCGCTGAACACTCTGCATGGCTGCACTTTATATAGAACAAAGATCCATTATCTTTAAATGTGGAATATATGAATCTAAATCCTTATGGAAATGTATCTCAAGGATCAAAATCGACCTTTAATGGAATGTCTTCGCTCACGACGTGAAAAGGGCAACATGGTGGTCCTGATAATTCTGGTTCCTAACATGGCAAGCATACTTGACATGACATTGTGAGAGATACTGTTGTGTAGCTGTTCTAACCTTAAAACTAAAAAAGAAGATTATGATTCAATATAGGTTAGGTTGGAGTTTGGAACAACTGCATATGAATGAATAGTTGTGGCTACATCCTTGTGTGACAGCCTTTTTTTTGTTCACTCCTTAAGATTCGTGTTCTTTTCTTAAATGGTAAAAATCATTCATATCCGCCACATTACCTAAATGGCATGTCAAGGCAGGAGCAGAGATTAAGCAGATGATTTTTGCTTTTGTAACGTAAAACTTTATTGTCTTATTGTGACTGATAACAATCACAACTTGCCACGTAACACATTCAATTCTAATTTAATAAAACTTAACACAAATTTACAATCTAACTCAGCTAAAACTTCACTGAAACATTGTATTAAAAGTACCATACAAGCAAACATACTGATAATAGCTACTCTGTACTGTTTGTGACTAAAATCGGTGAACTTTAGCATCAACAGTGTCATACAATTAAGGGCTTCTAATTCTCCCGTGGAGTCAGTTTTAGTCCTAGAAGCCGCCAAAACATGGATGTTCATAGAACAAATGGAACCTTGTAGCTTGTCACTTGTCAACAATAGAAACAACAGAGATGAACTTAGGTGATTCCTTAAGCCTCCGTGATTTGACTCATTTACCATCACATAAACTCTAAATCTGTCCACTTTTTGTTATTCAAACACTGATTTTACAAGATTCTTGCCACAGAAAAGTTGACAAAAGATATCAATACCAGTTCCAATAGGATCCACATGCAATAATCACAATGGTTCAATAGCTACTATAGTGCCAAGTTTTCATGGAATTGCAATTAGAAGACAGTTAAATCACAACACTGTGACTAATTGTTAGCTTGGAGGACTTGTAACAAATAAGAAAAAAGTAGACATGCGGCTTATGAAAGAAAGATTAAAGTTAAAATCAGCAGGAGCATCGAAGTCACTTTGAATCCTATAAACTTCAGGCGGCTTCTCGTCATCAAAATTTCAGCAGTTCTCTTATAAAACATAACTGCCCTCTTAAACGTGGTAGCTATTCCAATGTTACTACAACTATTTATCAAAAATGATCCCACTAACTATTTCTCTTCAGGGGGTATAGTTGTTTCTGAGTCACCAATTCTGGACATCTTTGAGGCACTTCGATAAGCTTCCTTTGTCACACCGTAGTAAACCGGCATACTTCCTGAACATGTGATGAAGTTCCAACCAAAAGCAGAGCCACCTACAATATAGCTTCCTCGAATATAACTATCATCCAGCTTCACGCTAGAATTTGAGGATGGATTATGTTCCTTCTCGGAAGATTCTTCCATAGATTGCTCTGGTTGAACCTGCTCTCTTAGTGTTCCATCCTCTTTTCCATGCCATGATTGTTTTTGAAGCACATTTTCAGAGGAGAAAGGGTGACTTTCTGAAGTCATCTGTCTGTAGAGGTCCATGAGAAGCTTCATTTCTACAGTTAATAAATTACGTGAATTACAGAGATGCTTAAAACTATACATACTGCAAATTACTTATCATAGTTATGAGGAAAAAAAAAAACCATCACAAAAATGTCTCATTTAGGAGGAATGATATTCGTTAAGAAACTTAAAAGTGCCTGTAAGACTCACGCATTTTAACTTCATAGGCTACTCTGCAATTTCGGAAGTCAGAGGTCCGAAGAACCTACACCAAGAGCTCCAAAAGAAAAACTAAAGTCAAGAATAGATGAATATAACACACATCTTTACATGAATAAGTGATTCAACGAAAGCTACAAAATTTTGCACATAATTAGGTCCTAACTTTTCATCATATTTAATTAGAACACACTCAGACGGCCAACTGCACTGCATGATAGACCAATGTTAAGTGTTATCCATTTCGAAAAGAACTTGCAGTCAAAATATGAACCATCTTATATTTGATAGATACATTACTTACCAATATAAAGAAACTTTCAAAGGATTCTCCATTCAGATGCAAAGTTTAACAAATCAAGAAGTTGTGTGAGGTACTCCTACCCGTGTTCTTTACAGTCTACTTCTCTTCTAATGATCCATCTAACTCTAAATGGAAAATTTTAACTACACCTTTTACTTAATCAAGTTTTGGTTCAGAAATAAGCGTCTGTGGCTGTGGGGTTAAACATGCTGATTTTGGGATCCAGAACACACTGACCACCACCATTACAATCATGAGTTGATGAAAGTAGCCCCTCAAACATTACATAAATGACAGTTGAATCACTTTTGGCAGCTACCAGCATTCTCAATTAGCGCTGAGGAATCACACTTGACAGAATTCAGCAGCAGCAGCACAATGAATTCGATCCAATAACCAGAACAGATCATCACTAAAGGGGAAGGAGAAAATGGAAAGGTCGGGGATCATAATAGAAAATAATGGTATGACAGAGATCGCCATGAAAATGCCATCCCAAAGAGGATTAGTACAACAACACTCAAATTTCCACAGACTGTGGTAGCTGATGATGCAATTTCACGCATATGCTCATTAAGAAGCAAGATATACCATGTCAAAGTACAAGATCAGGATATCAAACCATCTACGCCATCAAGTAAACGCCTTGAAGCTTTTGATGCAAAGAAAGTCTGCATTTCTATAGCTAGATTACAAATAAATAAACCCAGATGACTGCTTAGCACTTTTAAACCAGGAATCATTCTTTGACTCCCATCAAAAGGTGGCAATGCTTACATGAATCCCTAAAAACATGCATTTATCAGGATTTAAACCTAGTAACTTCCCAAACATTAGGGAAAACTCCTATGGTTAAGTGAAAATTACTAGTTAAGCTCTAATTTCCACTATTCCCTACAATTCAAAACAAACAATGACAATAGATTCTCATATAAATCCCTCTACAACCTTATCTGTTGGATTAAGAGCCTTTTATTGCCCAAAGAGCCAACAATAAAAAGAATGCCTTTTTACTTCAAAACCATAAAAACCCACAACAACCAACGTAAACCAATAGCTAAAGTTCCTCAAATCAACCACAACTCAAACAAGAGCATTACAAGCCTTTTATTGCCCAAAGAGCCAACAATAAAAAGAATGATTTTTTACTTCAAAACCATAAAAACCCAGAACAACCAACGTAAACCAATAGCTAAAGTTCCTCAAATCAACCACAACTCAACAAGAGCACACCCAAAATGATCAACTTTAACCAAATTATATTATTACCTCGATGACTTGTGGACGAAGTTGTCGAAGAAGAGCACGTATTTTGAAGTGGGAAGAGTCGATGAGTTTCTCATCGAAATACTTCCTCTTCCTCGACGGATTCTCCGCCGGTGGTGGTTGTGGTGACGGTTCGGGCTTTACGGTCTTAGGTACCATGTGATTAGGAACTTCGACTTTGGGAAGAGATCTTCTGTTACAATAATTCTGTTCCAACCCCCTTCATGTCCGACGCTACTTTGTCGGTTTAACACATAATATGACATAAATTTTACAATGAAACGATGTCGTATTGCTGCAGAACAAGCAGAATGGTAGCAACAGAACCTTCGACTTTAGACGACACCGTTGGGCTTGTCACTTCCGTAATCATATAACACAAAACAAATATATAATATGAATTTTGAAGGATAGTTTATTTAAAAGTATTTTTTTCATTATTAAAAATTTTAATTTAATAATTAATACTTTATTATTTGCATAAATCAAGTAAAAAGTTATTTTTAATAATATGACGCCGCTAAGGGTGATTGAGTTGGTAGAATGAGGGATATAGTACGCTCTCTCGATCGAGCCTGTCGTACAGGGATTACCTAATGAGAAGCATCTAATTGGCCTAATTTGCAGACTATTACGTCAATCTAAAAATTTGCTTAGTGCGTATCTAAATAATAACGATTGTGGATTCCTCTGTTTAAAAAAAATCGATCATAACTACTAATTATATTAAATTGTGCACCACAACACAAATAAGAGCTAATTAATAGACCGACGATACTATAAAAAATTATCACGACCCCTTGTGGAAAAAATTTTATAAAGTATAATTTTATAAAATTAAAAAAAAGAGTTATCTTCATCAAATGTTTTAATTATATAGTTATATTACTAATTATTACAAATGATAAATTTAAAATTTTTAATATGATATTATCATAAATATGTAATTTTCATAGAATAATTTTATTGAGACAAATATTTTCTGAATTTTTTAATATGTTAGAATATTTTTTAAAAATAAATAACATAAATTTTATTTTCGTTTACTTTTAAATAGTTAATTCAAAGTCCAATTTATTGAAGAGTTAGGGCTTGATCGATTTAAAGGTTTTAAAGATTTTGAACCAATGACTACTTTGGTAATTGAGGAGCTAATATAAATCTAACATAAAAAAGACACCCGAAAACCTAAAAACGATGCAAGCTTTGAATCTAATGATTTCAAGATCATGAACAAGAAACGAATCACTTATAAATAATGATTAAAAGATTGATTTAATTTAATGGGGAAAATCTTTAACTAGCTAATTTTTAGTTAGAATTCTTATTTTTTAATTAGATTTAATTTAATAATTATTGTTATTAAAAATTGATAAATTTATTAATTAATAAATTAGTTTTTATTAGTGATGATTATTATGGCCGGATTCAACCCCTTTTTGGCCCTGATTGGTAGGGTTACTAGAGGGATATGGGTCGACCATGGGCTACTCGGCTTGAATTACGGACCGACCATACAAGTCGGCCTGATCTTGCCCATAGTCCACCCAATTTTTCTGAAACGGCGTTGTTTTGAAATTTTAAAAAAAAAATAAATAAATAGAGAGCTGAGCCGAGTCACGAGCTGACGACAGCTCTCGACCTAGGCCATTGACATCGCTACTTTTTATAAATTAAAATTAATTAATTAATTTTTATTTAACATCATAATTTATTAATTAAATTTCAAATTCTTCAATAATTAAAGATAATCATCTTTAATAATATTCTAAATTTTATAATTTTATTTAATTTTTAATTATTTTTGTGACGATCTAATATTAATAATTTTTACGCTTATTATTTTACCAACTTAACTTGTAGTTCGATTATTAAAACACTACCGACCGTCGAACTATAAATGACAACCATCTTATTTTTCACTAAAAGATAACTTTATATTTTGGACACCAATTTTCAACTAAAACAATAAGTTTAAGGTTTTCTCTTTTTGTTTTCAAATTTAATAAAATTTTGTTTGTTTGAATTTTAATTTTAATTTCTCTTTGTTTTCAAAATTTATAAAAATTACAAAGAGTAAAATTTGTTTTTATAATATAATTTACATTAATTATATATTTAATTAACTAAATTAATTATTAATAAAATTACAAATAATTTAATTAAATTAAATAAACAAATAATTTTTATTAATAATTTATGGTCCGAAAGAAGGACTTGACAGTAGCAAGATATCCGAAAGAAAAATTGGACATACGCATTAAGCAGATAAAGCCCATAAATGCCATAAGAAAGAGTACCACAAAGACGATATATGACATGATTTGAAATGGTGAAATTATATAAGAGATTAAAATAAAATATTTTTAAGTTTTATCTAATATGTAATTATTAGTAATAATAAAAATATAATCACATTAATACATAATAATTAAACATAATTTTGTATTTAAATAATAATAAAATCACTATAAGAAAATAAAAATAGAATCAAACTCCCTTCATCTTAATCAATTTTCATTTACAACAAAACAGCGGAGAGTTAAAACAGAGGCAAGCATGTAGGGAAACGTACATGCATCCATTGTTTCTCATATGTTGATATATGATTCCAGCCAATCTCTTCAAGCAACGAGAGCTGCAAGTCATAAAGCTTCTTCTTTGGAGGATGGCCCTCATCTTTTATCATTCCATGCAGTACCTATGCCAAGTGCTTCAAAGTTCACGTGAGTGCAAATAACTGCTTTCTTTTCCACATACCTTGAAAATTTTATCGTGCATTTGCACAAAACAAAATGTACATTTTAAACATATTCGCTCCGAGAACGTACCTTAAGCGCTGTTCCAAGCCTTCCACGCCGTCGTTCGCGTATTACACAGAGCGTGCCATATTTCAACGACTTCATATCAACCCATTTTTGGAGTTCCTTGAAGTTCTCCTCAAACAAGTCTGACTGGCCATCAGAGCCTGTTGCGGATTGATCACCGGTCTTCCCGGCGCCTTCTACACTTTCTACTCCAGTTAAGCTTTGAGCCTTCTCACCCTGTTATATTTCAAGTAGCAGTAGTCATTAAAAATCGCTAAAACTGAACCCGTGACTATCAGTTCATTCCAACTTTTAATACCATAAATGTTCTAAGCACCCTTCTATCAAACTTGTACAATACTTGGGAAAAACTGAAGGGGGTTAATTATTTCGTAACTTTCCGCAAACTCCTTTGATCCGAACAAAAATAAAATCAAACAGAGCAAAAATAATAAGGATAATAAAAATTTGGTAACGCAGTTTGGCACTCCTTGTCTAAGTTTGCGGAGCTCTCACCCAGCTTAATCACTTTCACGAAAGTACAATAGAATTACTGAAGGCTTTACTGAGCCAACACTACTCAACCCTTGACACTATCACTCAACCTCACTTCCCGTGAAAGATTTTCACACCCAATAGTACGATCGTCTCGTACTAACCTCGACAGAGAATTTTTTCAATCAATCTTTTAACGAAATAACAATGAACAAATAACTCAATTGATTAAAATAAAATTCAACATAAACGACAGCACTTGAGAAAGAAGAGAAAAACAACTTTCCGATAGATTCAGCTTCCTTAAAATAGATCTGAAAGTTGTCACCACGAAATATAAACATTTATCTGTCGAAAAGTTATAAATATTAAAGCTGCAAAATTCACGATAAGTGCTGGAATTTTTCGAACACAAATATCATAGAAAAATTAGCTGCCAAAACTGCACACACTTCACAACAGAACAGCCCAACGACAGTCATTCAAAGCTAGAAAAATGTAGCTCTAAAAATCACACAAATGCAGCAACTTTTTAGCCCACTTAGACAACAGCCTTGATAGAAAAAGAGTAAGCAATAGGATGGATTAATTATAAACATAAAGTTAATAGTGATATACTCCAATCCAATCTACAACCATAGATTTAAGAGCTCTCAGCAGAAAATCCATCAACAATGCAAAACAAAGAGAATATGCAGCTGTAAAGACATCAACTACGAGTGTAGAGTTGCAGAATCAAGGTCACTTGTGCAGAAAATCTTAGACTTAGAATGTCACATGCCACCACTACACAAGCAATCTTACAATCTCCATTCCACACCTTGCGTGATCCACACAACAGCAACATAATATGCCCATCAACGCTCAATCAACCAATCAAGACACCCATGAAGACCACTTACGCAAGCCTTTGTCTTATATCCCAAAAATCACATAAGCTGCGTTTTTCTCATCTGTGATTAACGCCCACTGCACTAGCGTAATACCTTTTATCACACCTTAAACTGGACTTCTTTTACACTCTTATCATTATCGAAAAATCCAATTCAAACCTCTTCAAGATACACATCTATTCAAAATAGAATTTCATAACATCTAGAACATTATTTAAAATCACTTTTTGAATCCAAGTCCAACAAGGATTAATATCTTATATGTCCAATTAATAAATAATGTCAAAACTAATATCCTAATATCCTAACAATTAATAAATAATGTCAAAACTAATATCCTAATAGGTTGGTACCTTCAAAGATTCGATCTCTGCCAAGGATAAGCCTTTTTGGTACAACGCTTCTGCTAATTGATCCCGGGCTGTCTCCGTCTTCTTTTTGATGTTCTGCAGTAAACACATTGCGAGAGCTAGCATTTTCAAAATTCACTACCACAGCATTTGAAAGCAAATGCATGAAACCAAACAGAAGTAGAAGGAAATTTCCATGAAACCCGAAACTAGAAATAGGAAACGCAATGTTAGCAAGGATAATACATTAAAACATGGAGCTAAACGACAAGCACTACAACTTTGTTGTTTGATCTCCTGTATTTCAGATTAATTTTCCAAATATTACCAAAAGGTTACAAAACATCTAGAAAGTAAGGTTAAGAGGAGAGGGAATTCGGAAGCATCGATACGCACCTCTGCTTCCTCATCTTCTGGATCACTCTTTTGGGATAAAAGCTTTGCCAACTCATCTCTATCAATACTGTCAATTACCTCGTTTGCCACATCTATAACCTGCAAATGGCATGTGAAAGCAAATTACTAATCAAACATAACACAAAACACTTACAACACAGAAAGTGTGTATAAGAGATTATTTTTCAGAAGCAAGAAAACAACTCCTGTTAAAACAAGGAAATAGAGGGGTGGTAAACACCGTTTCATGGAACTTACCTCTTCAGCTTGACGAATTTTATCCTCGACATTACCGCGAGAAAGCACGCCTTCCAAAATCTTTGCAAGAAGTGGAGTATATTTTGGATATTCAGACTGCCAAATATAGGGTGGCTCTTCTTAGGCGATATTGTTTGGAATAGAACAAAGACCTAAAGGCTTGCAATGTCTCCCTATTGCATAAACAAGAAAGACCTTCAGCTTATCTAACATTTCACCTTAAGAGAGGAAGACAGTTTTTTCCATTCCAAGCGTTCTTCCTCAGTATCCTGTTTAAGGCTTGCAAAAACTTTAATTTTTGCATCTCGAACCTGAAAGGTAACAAACAGTGACTTAGAAGTGAACACAAAGATTAGAATTGAAAACTTCAATAAGTAGTAGGGTAGAAGCTGTACCTTAAGTGAAGATAACAGTGAATTAGAAAATTCAAGAAATCCAATAAAATCGTACAAGTGCATAATATGGATAACAACTTGCATACTGCAACTAATAGAATCTAAAGACAACAATATTTATTGATTATAAAATGAGGTGATGAGGCCATAATTTTACAGTGGCTATTAAACAAATTAAGGGTCACTACTCTCTCACAAAATTTATCTTTTTCTTTTAGGGATTAAGAAAATTTGTTGACGACAAGTGTGTCAAGTACCTCTTCTTCTAATCTTTCAGACACAGTTTTTGATGATGTTGAAGAACTTTTCCCCTTGTCCTCATCAACCTGTTGAAGTAACATGGTATAATCTTTGCATACATAAAATTGGCTTTATATAGATTCATATTGGAACAAGCACATGTACTTGTTGCTGCATAAGCCACTTTTACAGAAGGAAAAAGAGAAAAGGGCACCTTGGACGGTGGCACGACAAAGCAGACTTGGTATGACACCGGATCCTGACCAACAAATGACAGCTTACTATACGAGATTGACCCCACTAGCACAGATCCTTGCGGTGCACTCTAAATTTCATGAACATGATCACACAAAACATATTAAAGATTCTATTTTATTACAGGAGATGGCAGGCAGAAAGAAGAATGCAAACCTTTGGCAGCATGTCTTTTGCTGGTGGACCCACATATAGTGCTTCTTTCTTCCTATAATATATAAAACATTTAAACTGTAAACTTGGTGATAGAACAACAAAAAAAAAAAGAAACAAACAACCCAATGGAAACAAACCAATTATACCCTGGAATTAAAATTGATGATTTGAAAGCACCATTTCCCATAACTGGTCCATCAGGTTCAGAGAAAAAGTTCAACCTAAGTACGTCCTGAATTAAGAGGAGACAAGTTGATTACTGAACCAAAAAGGAAAATGATAGACAATTACAGCATAAATAAATTGGGAACACCAATTACAAGGGAAAGCAAACATTTACAGTAAAGTACCGTAAGTGGCTTTTAACTTTAAGCTACAACATACAGAACGCAGCGTCAGAGAAAAAAACTTCCACCTTGTTCTCCAGCTTTCTCTCAATAAACAAGACCAACTGCTTCATCTTTTCCAGGAGTTGGACATTGTCATGCCTGAAACATTATAGAGATTGACATTAACCGGGAATATTTTGACAGATCATTTTGAAAGTACGAAGTTTAGGATTAGCTTACTGAGGAAATAACTACTGAAGGGAAACTGGTCATACCTCAAATATAACTGTAAATTGTATTCACCACTGGGTAGCTTTGTAGATCTTGGATAGGCAGCACCCATTGCATGCACACGCTGTGGTTGGTAATAGGTAAACAACAAATGTGAAAATGGATATCTGGTTGCCCCATCGAAACATAAAGAAGAAAAATTGTAATTTAATATTTCAAGTATATGAGAATGCCTTCAGCACGAGATAAATAAAATTCATTGCCAAATCAAAAGATTTATGAAATAAAGGTCATTCAAGTATTGACTAACGAAATTTCATCAAATGAAGCAATATAAAAGAAAGTTACCTTGTTAGTGTCAGAGATCATATAAAACTGCGATTCAAATTTATTATCATAATCGCGTTTATTAAGAAATGATATTTGAGGCTTTACTTCAGCTCCATCTTCCAATTTGAACTTGTAACTGCAGAACCAGAATGCATTAAAGAGTGAAGATGATTACAGTTGAATAGTAATAAGAAAATAACCACAATGTACGTCAGTGTCAGTGCTAATGTCTGTTTTCCAGAGGGTAGTTTGTCACGTTTCCCTATAAGAGTGGTAAGCTTAGCATCAGTTGGTCTATATGGTACCCTGATCTGTGAATCAAAGACAAATGAAGAAAAGTGTTAACATCAGTTGCGTTGAGATGGTATCATGGTTTACGAAAAATTGAAACAACTCAGATTTTTATTAGAAAGGAGGAAAGCTCCTTACAGCCAAGAACAACAACACAAAACAATAGATTTATACCTTATTTAGAGTACAAGCAGGAGCAAGTTTCTCAGATGACAGCAGCGCTTTAACGCTAATCCTGACAGGTGCTTCACTTCCATCAAGTATGATTTCTTCTTTGCCGACATCAATCCCATGAAAAACAATCTGAGCAATAAAATAAGAACCCAAGTAAGTATATCATGAACCCAGGAACGGAAAGGTTACTGATGGTGATATTTCTCATTGTCAAACATTCTAGTGCTCGTTCCCTCTAACAAGAAAACCCGCTGCATGATATGCAACAGAAATGACTATTTACTCTATGCCATAAACTTTTTCAATGCACTTACACGAACAATGGAACATAACGTACAGAAAAAATCAGAACTTGTTACCTCAAAGTCTACAATAGTGGTTTGATGACTTCCTATGCCACTTGACCAAGATTGAGCAACAGCCAATTCCAAGGTTTGACAAGCCACCACAGGAAACGTAAAACTTTTTGAACCAGGAGAAGAAAACGTTACAACCCTCTCCCATGTGATAGGTCTTTGCAGGGGACAAATCTGCAAACGAGAAGCATGTTAAAGCAATTTTTCTTACGAAGACAAATATTTGCTGTAAGCCATACCTGAACAGCATCAACAAAAACTCGTCTTGCAGTATCAAACCCTGAGGTTCGCAAAGTTGCTTCAACCCAACTAGCACCAAAAGGCACTTCTATAAATCTCCTTTCAATATGGCCTATTTATGCAGGACAAACAAGAAAGATTGAAACTAATTAATCTTGAGCATTCAACCATAAATATTGGAAAGGCTGATTCATCCTACCTTTGAAGCAGATAAATTCAAAAACTTCAAGCAAGTTGCTTTTGCAGTAAAAAATACCAGAACGTTGTGCCAAAACATTGAAGCTTCACTTAAATATTTTCGAATGCGTATTGCAACATTAAGGTAGGTTAATTCTGCTCAATCAAGGGTTAGAGACTAGAATGGATGATTAAAACTTGATGTCAATTGTCTCACTGCATAATAAGGACCGTCTCTGCATGAGTTCTGTAATAATTTTTTCGTTCAATCGTTAAGGTGATCAAAACAAACTGGCATTTACAGAAACTGTTATACATCCTCTTGATTCTCTATCATAGACACTTGTCTTCTTTCACTGAAGAAGGGACAGAAATATGAAATCGGACATTCACGCTTGATTTATCTTACCCAATGGCAAGCAATTCGTAGTATACACAGAGACTGCTTAAAAGACATTAACTTCATGCTGTCGACGAGTATAAAAAAACAAAAATGACCTGGAAGAAACGACATATT
Source organism: Erythroxylum echinodendron (assembly GCA_027575705.1). Classification (NCBI taxonomy): domain Eukaryota; kingdom Viridiplantae; phylum Streptophyta; class Magnoliopsida; order Malpighiales; family Erythroxylaceae; genus Erythroxylum; species Erythroxylum echinodendron. Next base: position 37,401,717 of record JANZXR010000006.1, read on the forward strand.
GGGAAACAAAACAAGTGGAGGCCGGTTCTTCACAGTCATAGGCTTCGTTATAGTAATAGGGATCCTAAAAAGAGGACCACGCCATCGTGCTTTGCAATCAATCCCACATACTTTATGATAATGTAGACCATCACTTAGCTTCGTAGGATCAACCACTATGCTGAAAGCAGGAAGGAACACATTGCTGTCATGAACTACCCTTGGACATCAAGAACCCACATTCTTGCATAGAAATAAGACAAATTGTAGGAGGCAAAATGCTGAATATTCACATGAATTGCAAAATAGTGATGCAGCAAAACAATATAGAGAAGTTCAAATAAGAAGCTTGGTTAAATATGTATGCACTATTATCAATTCACATACAATACAATTGTTTCTCTTGGTCTCCACCAAATGGAAAGTGGGATATGGTGTGATAAAGAACCTTTCTTAGTAAACAGGGTGCATGAACGGCCAATGACTGGTGATAAATATAGAGAAAATTTCAAGAATAAAACAAGGGTTAAATTAGGTGACGGGTTGCAGACAAAATAAAGAAATGACACTTCAAAAGGAAAAGGTAGAGAGAAGTGGTGTTAACTCACTTGAAGCTACGCCCATTATGAGTGAGGAGGAGATACTCAGGAGCTCTTACAACTGCCTTTTCTGAAGAATATATTTCAATGCATTCCTCAAATGGAACCAATTCCTCCAAATTACTTGCACCTTCATGAAACTTTGGTTCAACTTGCACAGTCCACTGTTAGAACACAACTTTAACTGTTATGAATGAGAAGAGGGTATTGAGAATATTATGTTTGAATTCCAAAATACTTATCACTATCCATTTTGACAGAAAAAGGTTGAGACAGCATCAACAGCTTAAATAATCCTTGACTATAGATGTCTATATGCCACACAACCAACATAACTATCCAATATGTCAAGTCGAAGCCGAAAGTTTTACACAACGAAACATCTTAGACCGGAAAGGAAAACTAATGCAATTTCATGATGACAACAATATTATCAATAATAGTATAATGCACACCATAGAAATTTGATCAACCCCCAAACCCCAACATAACACATTATTGCATCTTAGCTATATATCATTAGAAGCTTAGTGAGAAATCAATTAACTTAAAGCCCAGGCATAGCAAGAAATGGGGGAAAAAAACATCGAGGAAACAAGAAGCCTAAGATAACTTTTTAAGAATCTCAAACAAGAGTTGGGTGTAAATCATTGAATATTACGAAACATTGATGCTGAAGAGTATCAAGGGCAATAATCAGAGAATCACCAAATGGAATCAGATGTCGTGAAAACCATTGACAGAATTTCTAACATGCAGAAAGGTTTGAATGATGGATCTGTAAAGATATGAATATATTCACATGTATTTCAACAAGTGAAAGAAAGGGTGGACCTCAGTAGGTTGTTGGCAAGCGCTAGCCTCCCTCAAGTAGATGCCTCGTGAAGTAGGAGCTGACATCAAAGCTCATTATAAAAGACGTAATTGCCCAGAGACTTTCCAGATAGGTTGAATAGATGCTCAACTTACTTGACTTTCCAGATAGGTTGATCTTTATCTCATAATTGACACATGGAAGACACCTGGATTGTAATATATACTCATATGCCCTATCATACAACAAATGGTCACGAACAGTCATATCATAAAGTTTAGATTCTTCGATTAGAAAGCAAGCCTAGTCAGATCTTCTTACTTGTCAACTTGCATAAGCCCATGTCCTGCCGATAATTCATCTGCAAGCAATTCACGTACAGGAATAGACGTATTCTCCAGAGCCTTCCTCACACTGTATGGGCTGACAGGAATTCTCTTAGCCTGAAAAGATATGATGTACCTGGAGCTTAAGCATGATAGAAACGTACCAGACCCAGTAGCAAGAATGTGTGAGGGAAAAGAAGAATCAAAATAAAAACCTTCATTGCACTAATAAGTAATGCGATTCCACCACAGGCAGACGGAGATGACATTGATGTCCCATTCATGAGCATGCGTTTTTGAAGGGTCCATGTAGGAACAGGAGCAACAGCTCCACCAGGAGCACTGACACAGACTCCAAGATCTCCATCCGTTGTTGGTCCTCGGCTAGACCTGCATCAAGATACAAATTGAAGTGTACATGATAAAATTTGACTGGAGCACAGACAATGAAATACGTAATGCAGGAACATAATTTTCAAAATAAAAACAAAAAATGAAAAAGATGAAAAACTATACCATGTGTATTCAAGTCCGTCAGAAGGAGGTTCCACTACACAGTGAGCACCAGCAGCCATTGCAGGTGAGACATATGCACCAATTCCTATAATGCTTGACGTCGTACCACCGGGAGCCTCGACAGTGCTTAATGCTGGACCTCTGTTGCCAGCACTGCTCACAAATATGATGCGGTGTTTATCCACAACCTAATCAATCAAAGCTGGCCTTTAGCATGTCATAAAGCTTGATATAACTTTCATAGGTATAACACAGATTAGAATCAATACTTCATTAACAAGGTCAACAAAGCGGCCATAATTTGGCAGCAAAGTAGTTCCTCCATAACTCATGTTGATCAGATCACATTTATGCTGCAAAAGAGTTGAACAATGAATTAGTAAATTACACAAACTAAGATTTCTTTGCACTGCGCTACTCATGTAAGTACCCATTAATTTAAGCAAGAAACCAGTAGAGAATAAATTACAGAGCACAACTACAACGCTGCAATTTCCCGAAAGGGACAACATATAGAAAAAATGTTAGTTATCTCATATACATTTATTGAAAAATATCAACTTATAAAATCAAACATAATTGGTATGAGTTGTTTAACACTCTCATCCTTTAATCAGATGTCTCAAATTTGACCGGGTGCGAGTGTGGATTAGTTTAGATGTGGACGGCTTAAACACGCCTTCGCATAAGACACTTCGTGTACTAATAATATATATATGTATATATATATATATATATCAACTTGTAGACGCTACCTCGACAGCAGCAATCAGAGCCCGTGTCAAACCGGTGCCAGTATCCGCTGAACCTAAGCGCAGGTCTCCAATTTTGCATGAAATCAACTGAGCTCCAGGAGCAACCCCATTTAATAATGGCTCCTAACATTATGAGAAATGCCAGAAGCAAGATTGTTATGGTGGTGATAGTGCAATAACCATAATGGTAATAACCTAAATGATAATACCTTTGGGTGGAAGGCAGTCGCAATACCAGCTACATGTGTGCCATGAGAGGAGCAGTCTGTTACAATACTCAAGATATCTCCCTCATCGTACACATTAAGAACAACCGTACACGCATCCAACTTGCTAAAAACACCGAACTTCCTTTCAATCCTGAAAAAATAGTTTCCAACAAATTATGCATCCAGATTTCGCGAGATCTAATACATTCCCTGGGTCACCATTCATGCATTCTCACACATGAGAAGCGGCTGCCATTGAATGTTGTTCGAATAAAAAAGGTACATGAACTATTTGATTTAAATTCGTCGGGTGCTTAAAAATACAATCAATACAAAAATCTGGAGCGATATTTTATTATGAGAAAAAAAGAGAAAATAAATACAAAAGTACAACAAGAAACAATTCCAACTAAATAATAATCAACGCACTGATTTCGTGAAGGGTCACAATGCTGCCTTTTTTTTTTTTTTTCTTCAGAGGTGTTTTAAGCGGGTCCTAATTATAAGAAGGTGCTTTTAAGCCATACACACTCAGAATAATTCCCACTCGAGCCAGGTAGGTTCTTTATGGGAGCGAAAGCTCTAGCCTCAAGTTTTAAATAGCTGCATACATGACGAGGATTTGAACCCGCGACTTCACTTGAGTCAAAAGAGCCTCTTATCAACTCACCAGTTGCCTAATTTTAATATATGCGCGAAGAGGATCTAGGAAATAACTTCAATTGTCTGTTTTTAGTTAGTTGGTTCCTTGTAGGTTATGGTCTCAGGTCTCGCCTCTTTCACTTTACACAACACAGCTCAGGTGACAAGCAGTGAGTGCATGAACTCTGACCAGCAAAAAGGTTCCATAGACATGTATCTGAGCAAACATTAATTACGATTTTACAGCTTTCATAAATTTACGATTAAGCAAATCGAATTTGCACTGGATTAAAGAAAGTAAAGAAACCCAATAAAGGATATGCTTCAATTATGTTAAAGACTAGCAATGAAAATGGATCCTAATCAGTGTAAGTCGGACATGTATCGGGCTTATGATTGAGAGGCCCAATAAGATTATTATATAAAGTTCCTATTGTTTGCTAAAGTACGTTCATGACCATTTGGATTGTCTAACTAGTTAGGAGGTTCGCGAGTTAAGAAAGACACAAAAAGACGTTAACGACATTTGAATGATCAACTTTCGTAAAGGTCATTAAAAAAGTTCAAAAGAATTCGGCGATCAAAAGCTCATTTGAAGATATAGATGCCAAATAAGTATTTTCTGCATTTTCTCTGTTTATATAGAGATAGCAATAAGTTGGGTCAAGCCTGAAACTACCCAGACCGAGTCTAGATTGAATTATTATTTTTTTAAAAAAGACAAAACGATGTCGTTTTTGACAAAACAACATCATTTTGTAGTTACCCCATTAGGCCTCGGGCCTGGCCAGTCGAGTCGAGGCAGCCCTATCTCAAGCCCTGCACGAGACTCTATTGGGCAAAGAAACCTGGGCTCGATTCTCAATCAACCTGTCCCTAGCCCATTAACTTCAGGTTAGGCCTAGCCTAGGCTCTTTTGCTATCCCTACATTTATACACCTTTATGTTTGATCCTAGGCACGTAACTAGGGCTCATATTATGCATTACACGTTGTATCAGAGTCGTTATGTGATTGTGTGAATTTAAACGAAGTGTTTCAAATTTCTCCATAAGGATATCAGAGAAATCAATCTGTTTTTGAACATATGAATTTCGTATTGTTGCTTAAATTGAGGTTGAATATGCATGATATCAAAGAACGGGCTAGAAAAGGAGTTTCGACGACCATAAAGAAAAACCAGGCGAAAATTTGCGATGGAGCTAGCAAGAGCACTAGACCCTCTGGAGCGTGTAACATGGAGCTTCTGGGGAGGCGAAACATCTAGTGCGTGTATCATATAAGCCAAATAGGTGACGCATGCAAGCGTCAACACGTGTCACACAACTTGTTGTACGTTATCATATTACAAGTGAAAGTCTTAAGATATGTGTCGATCTTAAGCATTGTAAACGATCATTGAGTATATATATATACAAATTGACCTTGAGCTTATATCTTTAGGACACATACAATTTTATATGTAAATCTATGGATTTGACATAACATAGGGGATATAAATGTTTAATTCCATAAAGGTTTTCTCTTAAGCAATTTGACATTAAGTAACATAAAACAAAATTTTCTAATGTTGTTTAGCATAAAGTTTAGAGAAATTAAGATTTATAACCGAAAAGATGATACATTTCAAATTATACAGGTATTATCTTACTTTATTTTCTCGTTAATGTTAGTAAAATATTATATATGCGTGATTGTATTATATTTGTCGCATATGATGTATGCATTTGATATTTTTCGATATTGAAAATTTTATGGGACTAGATGATGGACTTTGGTTGTCTTCGGAACAAATGTGTTTTCAAAATTGGCCGCCCATATATTGATTTTGCTTAGCCAATTTTTACTGGTCGCTTTTATTATTGTTACGACTAGCTTAATTAATTTTTGTCCTGGGTAGGTTGTTAGTAAAAACTAATATTGGACAAATATTAATTATGATTTTACGATTTTTATAAATTTACAATTAAACGAATCGAATTTGATCCAAGTTCAAGATAATAAAGAAGTCCAATAAAAGATCTAGTTTAATGGGCTGAACTCCAACGATAAAATAGGCCTTAATTAGTGTGGGTCGAATATGCATTGAGCCTGTGATGGTGAAGCTCAATAAGGTTATTATATAAAATTGCTAAGGTGTCCTATTGTCTGCTTAAGTAAGTTCGTGATCATTTAGATTTTCTGACTCGTTAAGAGGTTTACACATTAAAAAAGATGCAAAAAGACATTAACGATATACACGGACGATCAACTTTCATAAAGGTCGTTCGGAAAGTTTGAAGAATTCAGCAATCAAGAGCTCGTTCGAAGATATGAATAGCAAAACAAGTATTTTTTGTGTTTTCTCCGTTTATACACCTTCAAGTTTGATCTTAGGCATGTTACTATAGCTCGTGCGATGCATTACAAAGAGACCCTAAAGATGAATATGATCTTTTCAATAGAATATATGCAAATAAAAAACATAGTTTACCTCAGTGACTAGAAACAATTCTATCTATCCAACTAAATAATAATCAATGCACTGCTTTCATGAATTGTTGAATGGGGTCACAATGTTGCCTAATTCTAATAGATGCACGGACAGGATCTAGGAGAGAACTTCAATTGTCTGTTTTTAGTTAGTTGGTTCCTTGTAGGTTATGGTCTCAGGTCTCTTTCACTTTATACAACACAACCAAGATAACAAGCCAGTGAGTGCAATAACTCTGATCAGCATCAAGGTTTCAAAGTTATGTACTGGATGCAGATAGATATGCATGTCACTGGCCGGAACTGGCCGGCCTGCGATCGGATGAATCTGGCCCATTCGATTATAGTTTTTAAAAAAATTTAAAAAACGTCATTTTGTCAGTTAGACCATGAGAGTCAAAATCGAGCCGGGTTGGCCGGACCAAAATTGATATCCTTAAAGGTAAACCTTAAAGATGAATATGATCTTTTAAATTAGAATATATGTAAAGAATAAAGATGTTTACCACAGTGAGTAGAGAATATACCTGTAATTTGCAAGTGGTTCAAAATTAGAAAGTTTTCCGCAATCAGGCTCTTCTTCAAGACTTTGAGTGTCGAGAGCTGCCCTCCATAGTTCACCATCATGCCATACCACAGTATCAATGATTGGTCCCCTGTCATCATAGCTCTAACAGAGAATAACAATATTACTTTTCAGTATAACAAGAAAATGGTGGAAGGAATAGATTTAAAGAAGTTAGCACTCACATCAGCCTGCTTTCGTAGTATATCAAGTCTGTGCTGAAGATCTTCACGAATCTTTTTCAAGTTTACGTCATCTGGATTAGGGTGCTTCTGGGGAAAAGGAAATCATGAAAATTTTAATATAAGTGTGCAGGCTATAAATGAAAAACTTAATTCAGCTTGCAATACCAGTTTTTGTTTTAGGAAACAGTGTCAAATTACAAATCTAAAAGTGACAAATTTAATTTGACTTGACAAATAAATTAGAACAAATATATTCCCCCATTCAGGAAGAGCATTGTCTGTGTCATTGAAATGACAATAAGATCACAATGCCATAAACTATATGCTTTGTCCCAGCAAACATGGGGAAAGATTAGGCATCTTCAATGACCTGGTTGAATTCATCAAGTTGCCTGACAGCATTAGCAATTTCTTCCTGGTTTTTCTCATCCCACTTCTTTCTTCTCTCTTTCTATCAATGACAACACAGTAAATGGTTAAGAAACTTTTAAACTAATCCCAATTTTGTGAAAGCTTAAAGCCATAGCTCAAACTGCAAATGATTGATAAGACTAGCATAATATTCACCTTCAATCGAGAAGTTAAAGAGTTCGGGAATAGCTCATATATCAACTTGCAGCCGACGTGCCATTCACCAGAAGGGTTTTTCCATGAAGAATTGACAAGCAAAGCAGCCCCTATACAAGTATAAAAGAAAAAATGCAACGGAGAATATATATCAATTACCCATTAAGATATCATATAGCCAAAGACATATAGACATTTTGAAGACAAGACTGATGCTCATTGAGTCATCTACACTCCCAGCACCTGAAGCTCCGATAATACGACCATCATCATCGGCCTTCACCACTTTTGATGTGTCAACATCTCCACTCCCAGAACTGATCAATCAAAATTTTCAGAACCCACACCGAAAAACCAAGTTTCTTTCTCAAAAAAAAAAAAAATCAGTGCAGTTGAATTTGTACCAATCAATTACATCCAACACTTTCGGTTTCCCATCTGACGTCTCCTGCAATCCAGCAGCAGCTGGGTCAACGCCAGTATCTACAATCCATTCATCCATTTCTTGTCAGTACAAAACCTTGCCAAAATCTTAACCGCTCAAAAATCAACCAAAAAAACAAGCAAACCCAATGAAAACTCAAAAAAGAAAAACAAAAAAAACCATCGTATAAATACCGAATATAGCGATGACCGTGCCGCGTCCATCAAACTCCGGGTGAGCTTCCAGGAAGCGATCGACACCAATCTCCTTCTTAGGCATGAGAGAGGCAAAGAACGTCGACTCGTTCAACTTGAAGTTCCGGAGAGAACCGTCATTATCGCCACCGCCACTACCACCGCCACCGCCTCCCCCTCCGCCTCCGCCTGCTACCGTCTTCGAACCACAAGGCATTGCACTGATTCTTCTACTACTCCCCCGCTTATTATTACTACTCCTAAGTCTCTGCCGCTTCTTCGCTAAGTCTTATAATTTTGTTACTTGTTTCGAAAGGAAAAGAAAAGAGAGCATATTCGTACGTTGACTTCAGTGGACTTTGCCTGCGTACTTGATTACTGTTTAACAGACCATAAATATGACGACACGTTTTGTCATCTGTTGCTATGGCCGTAATAATTATGGTACGCTTTATTCTTTTAGTTAATACTACGTGCTTTGACGTCGTCTGCGTCATCTGCCGACTTCCTTTGTCGTACTTCAGCGTTCTCTCGGAAATTTGACGCTGTCTTCACTACTGTACTTGTACAGTAATATTCTTTCACTGATGGTTTGTTTGTTTCAAGTGTCGTTAAAACCGAGTTGATGACAGGTAATTAGGTAATTCCGTGTTTTCCGGGGTGGGGGCCGTAAGACGGCGGTCGTAACTCACTGTCTGTTTGGTTGCTGTCTTCAAGATGTAGAGACGGAACGGAACAAAAATTTAGAGACAGAACAGAACAAAAATTAGAGACAGTAGCTGTTTGGTTATGAAGGACAGAACAGAAAAAATTGTCTTCGTCTGGAGGACAAAATGTGTTTGGTTACAAAGGACAGAACAAAAAAATAGTATCAATGACGAAAATACCCCTACAGTATAATATGATTGGAAATATATAATTCATTAATTATTTTATAATTGTATCAATATTTAT
>JANZXR010000006.1:37411016-37453116 GCA_027575705.1 Erythroxylum echinodendron
GTTACATGAGGTTATTTTCGTCTTTTCTTGATCTTGTCCTTCGGACAAGAATTTCTGTACCTCAGTTTTGAAAGGAACAAAAATTTCTGTCCTTGTCCTTTGAAGAAGGAACAAAAATGAGTGAAGACAGCAAGCAAACAGGACGAAGGACAGAACTTTTGCGTCCTTGTCCACCGTCCTCACCCCTGAAGACGCTAACCAAACGCAAGGTCAGAGTACTAGATAGCGTGGGCGTGTCCTAGTGTAGCGGTAGGAGTTTGTACTTTGTAGGGCGCGGCAGTACGTAAACAATAATAAACTTTAGGTAAATTCCGTTTGTACCCCTAATAATTAGGGCTATTAATAATTTTTAAAAATCAAAATACACATTAATATAATATTATAAACCACATAGGTCTAACAAATTTAACACTATATTATTATATTTAAAACTTTTCATTTTATACAAATTTTCATCTATATCTTATTAATTTCCCACTTATTCATAATTTTAATTATATTTATTAAAATAAAATATAATAAAAAATATATAATAGTTAAATAATATTATAAGAGAGTAAATTTTTTAACTAAAATAATTATTTAAATTATAAAATTAATGTATTCATCCTGAAATTTTCATAAAAATTTTCTTTAAATGAAATTAAAATTTTGATATAAATTGAGTTATTACTTTTTCTTTAATTCTCATTTCAATATACTTCATATTCACTCAAAACCAAAAATATATATATACAGTTTGATAAATTCACAAATTTAAACAAAAAATATATTTAACTCGAATAATTGATAATAAAATTTAAATAAATCAAATTAAAAAAGTCTAAGCTATTCTACAATTTACCAGTTCCAATATTAAAAAACCTTTTGTGCTAAATGCCTCCTAAAGTGGTGGCGGGTTATGGCAAGTTTTGTCATATAGACATGGACAATCAATCTCTTTGCTTCCATTCCTATTTAAGTGCTGATTACTAATATTATGTTTGGTTGGATGTAAGTTTTTAATAAAATGTAATGAAATGAAATAATTTATAATAGAATGAAATATAAATGAATCTAATATTAGAAAATTGTTGTTTGAGATAGATGAAAATGTTCATAATGTAATATAGTGAAATTTTGTTTAGAATAAGGGTTTATAATGTAATATAGTGACAAGCTGTTTATCATTTTACATTTCATCATAAACTTCCCAAATCAGAGGTTTCTCATTTTTACTGTTTAGGATGGAATGAGATGTAATATAAAACCCTCCTCTTCTATCTCATTCTATTTCATTTCATTATAAGCTCTCCTCCCAAATGATGAAATAATATTACATTATATTTCATTCAATTAATAAACCCCCAACCAAACATAACCTAACTATTTCAACAATGGCTTGCAAAAGCAAAAATGTTTCCATTGAAAATAGTAGGGCTCACAAAAAAGATCTGACTCCAAAGTTAACAGAATAAATATAAATTGATCGAGGTTTGAGTCAAGATCGAATCTAAAAAACTTAACTTAGATCAATTCAAAGTAATCCAAAATATTTTGAATAGAATAATATTGTTTGGAAATAATTAATTAAAATGACATTATTTTCTTCACGATCCAATTTAGTAAGACTTTCTAAGCTCAACCATGACCACCCAAGTCGAGCTTAATCAATTGAAAAAAATTGAGCTAGGTTCGGACAATTACAAGTAGATCTTGATCAGATTAGCTCAAGTTGTTTGACTTGAGTTTGACTAAGATTCAGGTTAAGCTTAGGCTGTAGAAAAAACTGGATTGGGCCTAAGTCAGCCCTCGTCTATTTCTAAAAATAGTTATGACAAAATGTCTTGAGCTAATTTGACCTATAATTAATAGATAAAATTTTATATAATCACAATTTGAATTGAAATAAAATTAAATTAAACTAATTCTTAAGTTTTAAATTAAGTTTTGAACGCAAAAACTTAGTATGACTTGGTATTTTTGCTCGAAATCCAATTAAATTAGGTCAGGCCCAATTCCAACCCTATTGGCAGCCCTACTTTCAGAGCTTAACTATAAGCTTTTTTTTCAACAAAACCAGGAGGCATAGCTACAGCCTATAGAGAATCTAGCTGATAGATGAACAAAATACCTTGTTGTTGATTCCTAGAGAGTTCAAATCAAACCATGTGTCCTGTAACTCTGGCAATGAGCGAAGCACGAGTTTATGAACATCCCTCCTTTTTTGAAATCCAAGAGCGCAATAGCTTCACCATGTCATCCCTGAAACTTGGAGAGCCATTTGCAAAATCATTAACATGTTACACCAAGTTCTGCAATTCGAGCAGGAAAGCTAAAAGATGGAGACCTTGTATTATGCTCATCTATGTTGAATTGCATTCTTCTAGGTTTCTCTTACAACTTCTCCAATGTGCAAATGGGTCTGATGAAGATGGAACCAAGATATTGTCGAATTGTTTCGAACGTTGAGGTTCTTGTCAGGTTGGTGTCAATTTCTTGGAAGCAGTTCAGGTCAAGTTCTTGGAAACTACTTACTTGGTACACATCATAAGCCGAGTTCAAGCTGAAGAATGGTGTTGTAAAGTTTAGTATTGTAGACAGATGCTAATGTGAGCAGGAGCACGGATTGCCATGGAGTTGGCATGAATGACAGAGGCAAGAGAGGAGAGCTAGCTAGCTATGCTAGTTGGGTCCATGATCGGAGCTAGGGCCAACAGACTTAAAGAGGCTCTCTATATGCACATGGGCTGTCTTTTGGAGAGGATGGAACAGTCCAAGCCTGTGGGGGGGAGAGCTTTATGGATCCCAGCCCAAATTGATCCATCTAACTCAAATCCTTAGATCGGATACCTTTAGGACTTGAAGACATGAAGACTTGGACTATTAAGCCCATACATTAAACCTTTTAATTATTTAGGTTAAGACACTTTTTTTGTTTTGGGCTAATCCATTTTAAAGCCCGAGTGTTTATTATTAAACCTAGGTATAAATAGATCCATTAGGGTTATTGTAGAACGAACAAGTATTTCTTGATTATGCCGCTGCTATAGTGAGGTTTATTCCTCTTGTTCTTATTTCAACACGAATCAATAATTCACTTATCAATTTTCCTAAATTGTGGCGTGTTTGTTTGATTCCACCTTCTTGGTTTTAGTTCCGATCATCTAGGTTGCTCGAATTACGTATTCGTGAGGTCTAGTAGAAATTGAACCTAGCGTATCCTCTTATTTTTTTTGTTGAATTTCGAATTTTATTCTTTCTTGTCCTTCCTTGCAAAACTTCCAAACATCTACAAACCCATCAAGCCGACGTCACCATCATTAGCTTATAAGGATTTTCAGACAACCTTTTCCATCGAATCACCTCTATGCTTGCGTCAATTGGTATCAGAGTGTTGGTGTGAGGTAATTTCTTATTTACTTCAAAGCCAAATTTAGGGTTTGTTCGTCATCTTCATTTAATTTTATTCCTTCAAACCCATCGGCTTTAACCAAACTTAAGGTGTGATAATTTTGTCCTAGGGTTTCTTCTTTTCCTTATTTTATCTTTTATTGGTATTGGACCTAGATAAAAAAAAAGTCCAGAAAAATCCAAAAAAATCTAGAAAAAGTCAAAAAAACTGAAAATTTCCAAAAAAGTTAGAAAAATCTAAAAAATCTGGAAAAAGAGTCAAAAAGTCGAAAAATATAAAAAAAAACCCTAATGATTGAATTGTACAATTACATTGCTTGATCGTTCGAGTTGGATTATACTTTAGTTTGAATTGAAAATCTTTCCTTGTTAATTGTCTTGTGCGAATTGCTTACTTGTTTTGATTTATACTTGGGCACCTAGTGGCATAATTGTTGGATTCATATTACAATTTGTTTGATCATACACTTTACTTCTTTGGGATTGTTGATCGGTAAAAACTTGGTTCTGACTTGTAACTTGAATTTCAGAAGAATTCGAGTGGTAAGAGGCAAAAGTGTGTGAGTGCAATTGAGGGAAAAAGCCATAACTCGTCAAACACGAGGAGAGTGACTTTGACTTGAGTGAAATACGTGAGGGAGTGTTGTGAGGCTGTTTATTGCTAACATTTGTTTTGCAGGAAGAAATTAGTCTATACAATGTCTCAGGAAGGAGGAGAACATGATCAAAGCCGAATTGGAGAGGTGAGTGCTTTCACCTTAAGAACCATTCAATAGCAGTTCGAGAGGCTCAATCTAACCTTTACCGAAATGAGGGAGACAATGGAGAGGCAAGGTCAGTAGATTACGGAGCTTAGACATGGAGGATGGGGGAAGCTCCAGCTCGACGTACTGCGTTTCGACAGCAAGCACCTACTTTTCGTCGACCGCCACCATCACGATATGAGGTTGAGGAAGATGACTTTGATGAGGAGGAGGAGGAGTATGGGGAGCACATGCCTAGGAGGGCTAAGAGAGGAGAATCGCTCAACAGGCGAGATGAAGACCTCAAATCCATCAAGATGCAAATTCCATCCTTCAGGGGTAGAAATGATGCTGAGAATTATTTGGAGTGGGAGCAAAATTTGAACTTGATTTTTGAGTGCCACAACTTCTCTGAGGGGAAAAATGTAAAGCTTGCTGCTATTGAATTTACTGACTGTGCATTAATATGGTGGGATTAGTTGGTGACGTCACGAAGGAGGAATAGAGATTACCCCATCACTACTTAGGGAGCAATGAAGGCGTGCATGAGGAAGTGGTTTGTTCCTTCATATTATTACTGGGAGATGCATCAAAAGCTCCAAAGACTCACACAGGGGTCTGAGTCAGTGGAGGACTACCACAAGAAGATGGAGATAGTCATGATCCGAGCTAATATTGAGGAGGACCCAGAGGCCACTATGGCACGTTTTTTGAGTGGGTTAAATCGGGAGATAGCTAATGTGGTGGAGTTGTAACACTATGTGGAGATTGAAGACATGGTGAACATGGCCAAGAAAGTAGAGATGCAACTTAAGGCTAAAGTGACAGTAAGAGGTGGAACGAGTTCTAGCCATAATTAGAAAATGGGCCAAAAGGGAGGAGAGACCGAAGGACAAAGGTGTCGACCTTAAGGAGACTCCAAAGAGGCCGAATGTAGGGGCCGAAACAAAAGATATACCTAACACCCAAGCATCTTCGAGTAAACATTCTAGTGTTAAATGCTTTAAATGTTTGGGTTTGTGTCATATTGCATCCCAATGCCCTAATAAGAAAGTCACGTACATAAGGAATAATGGGATAGTTGAGTTTGAGGATGATAGTGAATGTGATCCCTTGCCATGTGATGAAAATGATAGTGATGATGATTGCGTGGAGAGGGCTCCCATATGAGAAGAACTTGTTATTAGGAGGGTTTTGAGTGCTCTGGTAAAGGAGGAGGCTTTAGATCAAAGAGAAAACTTATTTCATTCGAGGTATTTAGTGAGAGAAAAAGTTTGTAATCTGATCATAGATGGGAGTAGTTGTATAAATGTAGCTAGTATGACTATGGTAACTAAATTGGGGTTAACATGTAGAAAGCATCCTGAGCCATACAAGTTATAATGGTTTAATGGTAGTGGTGAGGTGAAGTGACTAAGCAAGTGTTAGTGTCATTTTCAGTGGGTAGATATGAGAATGAGGTACTTTGTAATGTGGTATCTATGCATACAGGTCATTTGTTGTTAGGGAGACCATGGCAATTTGATAGGCGTGTAAAGCATGATGGGTACACCAATAAGTACTCCTTTAAATTCAAGGGTAGAAATTTCACCTTGGTGCCATTGTCACCTTATGAGATCTACTTGGACCAGGTCAAAGCAATGAAAAGTAAGGAAAGTTTGGGTAGTTAGGTTCAAAAAAAGAAGAGGGAAAAGAGGCCCAAAATAAAAATGAGATTCGCCCAATGGGCAGTGACTGCACGAGTGAGGAAAAGAAAGTGGGATATGTAGGAGAGAAAAATGCAGAGAGAGAAAAGAAGAGCGAGAAAAAAAATAACTAAGGAAAAAGATTTGAGGAGAGCATATAGAGAGAAAAGAGCACTTGTGGTGGTTAGATATAGTGAGTGTTTTATGGTAGAAACTAACCCTAATCAAGATTTGCTAAGTATTTTTAAGTCTCTTTTGCAGGAATATGGAGATGTCTTCTCTGAGGAAATACCTAAAGGGCTATCACCCTTACGGGGTACTAAGCATCAAATTGACTTCGTGCTTAGAGCTCAAATACCAAACCGACCAGCCTATAGGAGCAATCCTGATGAGACAAAGGAGTTTCAAAGGTAAGTGGATGAGTTATTGGAGAAGGGTCATGTGAGGGAAAGCTTGAATTCGTGTGTTGTTCCTGTCTTGTTGGTGCCAAAAAAGGATGGAACGTAGAGGATGTGCGTGGATTGCAGAGCTGTGAATAAAATCACTGTAAAATATAAACATCCCATTCCTAGGTTAGACGACATGTTGGATGAATTGCATGGTGCGTGCATGTTCACAAAAATTGATCTAAAAAGTGGTTATTATCAAATTTGAATGCAACCTGGGGATGAATGGAAAGCTGCTTTTAAAACTAAGTATGGGTTGTATGAGTAGTTAGTGATGCCTTTTGGCTTAACTAACACTCCTAGCACCTTTATAAGGTTAATGAATCATGTTTTGAGTGAATTTCTAGGTAGATTTGTAATTGTTTACTTTGATGATATTCTTGTGTATAGCATTACATCGAATGAGCATGTCATGTATGTGAGATATGTTCTTGATGTGTTGAGAAAGGAGAAGTTATACGCAAATCTTATTAAGTGTACGTTTTCCATTGATAAGCTGAATTTCTTAAGATTTGTGGTCAATTCGAAGGGAGTTGAAGTGGATAGTGAAAAGGTAAAGGCTATTCAAGAATGGTCGACACTTAAGAGTGTGATCGAGGTGAGAAGTTCTCATGGACTTGCTAATTTCTATAAGAGTTTTGTGAATGATTTCTCTACCATTGCTACACCTTTGATTGAGATAATTAAGAAGAGAGAGGTTTTACATGAGGGGAGGAGCAAAAAAGTGCATTTAACTTGTTAAAAGAAAAATAGTGTTCTACTCCTATTCTTTGTTTGCCCAATTTTGATAAAATGTTTGAAGTTGAATGTGATGCTTCTGATAATGGTATAGGTTCTGTGTTGTTACAAGAAGGAAAACCAGTTACATACTCAGTGAGAAGTTGAGTGGCGCCTAACTTAACTATCCGACCTATGACAAGGAACGCTATGCTGTGGTAAGAGCATTGGAGGTATGGCAATACTACCTTCAACCCAAGGAGTTTGTTTCTCTGACAGATCACGAGTCGCCTAAGCATTTGAAGAGTCAAGGTAAGTTAAGTAAGAGACATGTCACTTGGATAAAGTTTTTGGAGACTTTTCCATACGTGCTGCACTACAAGCAAGTGAGGGAAAATATAGTGG
The DNA here is from genome assembly GCA_027575705.1 of Erythroxylum echinodendron. Lineage (NCBI taxonomy): Eukaryota > Viridiplantae > Streptophyta > Magnoliopsida > Malpighiales > Erythroxylaceae > Erythroxylum > Erythroxylum echinodendron. Next base: position 37,418,406 of record JANZXR010000006.1, read on the forward strand.
TCGACACCTTATCTAAGAGGTATTCCTTAATCTCTACTCTTAGCTCTAAGTTGTCAGGATTTGAGCAAATTAAGGAATTGTATGCTACTGATGTAGATTTTGCCAGTGTACATGCCACACGTGAACATGGTGAATTTCACAAGTACTTTAGGTCTGATGATTATTTATATCATGGAAATCAATTGTGTGTACGTAATTGTTCTTTGCGTGAGCTGTTTATGAATGTGGCCTATAATGGTGGGTTAATGGGGCATTTTGGGGTTGCCAAGACATTAGACATCTTGCATGAACATTTTCATTGGCCATATATGCACAAGGATATGGAACGTGTGTGTAGTCGATGCATTACTTATAGACAGGCCAAATCCACTTCTAAACCTCATGGATTGTATACCCCCTTGCCTTTACCTGCTGACCCTTGAATGGATATATCTATGTACTTTTTTTTGGGTTTACCTAAGACAAAGAGGGGGTTTGATAGCATCTTTGTTGTTGTGAACAGATTTAGTAAAATGATGCATTTCATTGCATGTCATAAGACTGATGATGCCGTGCATATTGTTGATTTGTTCATTAAAGATGTTGTCCGATTGTATGGTATTCCTAGGTCTATTGTTTTAGATACAAATGCTACATTTTTTAGTCATTTTTGGCGTGTATTATGGGAAAAGTTGGGAACTAAACTGTTATATTCTACTACTTGCCACCCACAGACTGATGGACGAACTGAGGTTACGAATAGAATCTTGGGGACTTTGTTGGGTACTGTTGTAGGGAGAAATTTGAAAACTTGGGGTGATTATTTTCCATTTATTGAGTTTGCATATAATAGATGTGTGCATTCTACCCCAGGGTTCTTGCCTTTTGAGATTGTTTATGGGTTTAATCCTTTGACTGTTTTGAATTTGGTTCCTTTACCTTTATATGAGTTGTCTAGTATAGATGGGAAGAGGAAGGCCGAAATAGTGAAGGAGATTCATAAGAAGGCATGACAATATATTGAGGAAAGAAACAAGGTTTATGCTTGTCAAGCCAATAAATGACGGAAGTTGAGGAAAGAGACATGAAACTTGGATGAAGTTTCTGCAGACTTTTTCATACGTGTTGCACTACAAGTAAGTGAAGGAAAATATAGTGGTCGGCACCTTATCTAGGAGGTATTCCTTAATCTCTACTCTTAGCTCTAAGTTGTTGGGATTTGAGCAAATTAAGGAAATGTATGCTACTGATGTGGATTTTGCTAGTGTACATGTCACACGTGAACATGGTGGATTTCGCAAGTACTTTAGGTCTGATAGTTATTTATATCATGGAAATCAATTGTGTGTACGTAATTGTTCTTTGCGTGAGCTGTTTATGAATGTGGCCCATAATGGTGGGTTAATGGGCATTTTAGGGTTGCCAAGACATTAGACATCTTGCATGAACATTTTCATTGGCCATGTATGCACAAGGATATAGAGCGTGTGTGTAGTAGATGCATTACTTGTAGACAGACCAAATCCACTTCTAAGCCTTATAGATTGTATACCCCTTTGCCTTTACCTGCTGACCCTTGGATAGATATATCTATCTACTTTGTTTTGGGTTTACCTAAGACAAAGAGGGGGTTTGATAGCATCTTTGTTGTTGTGAACAGATTTAGTAAAATAGCGCATTTCATTGCATGTCATAAGACTGATGATGCCATGAATTGCTGATTTGTTCATTAAAGATGTTGTCCGATTGTATGGTATTCCTAGGTCTATTGTTTTGGATAGAAATGCTACATTTTGGAGTCATTTTTGGCGTGTATTATGGGGAAAGTTGGGTTATATTCTACTACTTGTCACCCACAGACTGATGGACAAACTAAGGTTGTGAATAAAATCTTGGGGACTTTGTTGGGTACTGTTGTAGGGAGAAATTTGAAAACTTGGGGTGATTGTTTGCTATTCGTTGAGTTTGCAAATAATAGATGTGTGCATTCTACCACAGGGTTCTCTTCTTTTGAGATTATTTTGGGTTTAATCCTTTGACTGTTTTGGATTTGATTCCTTTACCTTTTCATGAGTTGTTTAGTATAGATGGGAATAGGAAGACCGAAATAGTGAAGGAGATTCATAAGAAGGCACGACAATACATTGAGGAAAGAAACAAGGTCTATGCTGGTCAAGCCAATAAAGGACGGAAGTTGGTGACTTTCAAACCTGGAGATTGGGTTTGGGTGCACCTTAGGAAGGAGCATTTTCTTACTCATAGGAAATCCAAGCTGGACCCGCAGGGTGATGTTCCTTTCCAAGTCGTGAAGAAAATCAATGGCAATGCTTACAAAATCGACTTGCGAGGGTAAGTATGACGTGTTTGCTACCTTCAGTGTTGCTGACTTATCTCCTTTTGATATGGATTCAGATTTGAGGACGAATCTTCTTGAGGAGGGAGGGACTGATGTGAGCAGGGGCACGAATTGTCATGGAGTTGGCATGAATGACAGAGGCAAGGGAGGAGAGCTAGCTATTCCAATTGGGCCATGACCGGAGCTAGGGCCAAGAGACTTAAGGAGGCTCTCCATGCGTGTGTGAACTATCTTTTGGAGAGGATGGAACAGTCCAAGCCTATGGGAGGAGAGCTTTATGGATCCCAGCCCAAATTGATCCATCTAACTCAAATCCTTGAATCAAATACCCTAGAGACTTGAAGACGTGAAGAATTGGAATATTAAGTTCATACATTAGACCTTTTAATTATTTTAGGTTAAGACACCTTTTTTGTTTTGGGCTAACCCATATTAAAGCCCGAGTACTTATTATTAAACCTAGGTATAAATAGGTTCGTTAGGGTTATTGTAGAAAGAACGATTATTTTCTTAATTGTGTCGCTGCTGTAGTGAGGTTTATTCATCTTGTTCTTGTTTCAACACGAATCAATAATTCACTTATTAATTTTCCCAAATTGTGGCGTGTTTGTTTGATTCCACCTTCTTGGTTTTAGTTCCGATCATCTAGGTTGCTCGAATCACGTATTTGTGAGGTCTAGTAAGGATTGAACCTTGCGTATCCTCTTATTTTTTTTTGTTGAATTTCGAATTTTGTTTTTTCTTGTCCTTCCTTGCCAAAACTTCCAAACATCCACAAACCCGTCAAGCCAACACCACCATCATTAACTTCCAAGAATTTTGGGACAACCTTTTCCATCGAATCACCTTCGTGCTCGTGTCAGATGCAATAAAGGGAAAAAAACAAAAAAAGATACTCATTAGTTTGAAAATTTCGTAATAGAATCTTAATCGATTTAAAATTAATATACAAAATTTAATTTAATTAAATTTTGTGTCAAATACAAATGTAATAAAAATTAAAAAATTTTGAAAAATAATATAGAATATTCATTATTACATTCTGTTATATTACATTTTCTATTGTATTATATCATATTATATTATATAGATATATAACATTTTATAATTTAAGTTAAAATTATAATTATATAAACTAATATCTATTTATAATTAAATCTTAATTCATTTCCATTTTATAGTTATTATATTTTAAATTAATAATTACAAACCATTTATATTTATAATAATTTATTTAAAGTATATTTAGATTAAAAAATATAATTACTTATACTCAAGATCAAGAGGGTATTTCCTATTTTTATAAGAAATTTTGTACTAAAAATAATAATAATAATAATAGTATCTACAATTATATCTTTTCTTAAATGTGAAATAATTTTATTTTTGATTATGTCATGAGTGGGACTAATTGTAATAAAAAATTTTGAATTTTCAGAGGTCCTATTATTAGAGTCTTCTGAACTCAATCAAACCGGCTTAAAATTTGAATTTTGTTTCGAAACCAGGTTCCATAAGAGAAAGATCTGAAGAGAAAATGTACCAATCTTGGATCAGCAACCAGACTGGTGCAGTTTGCATTTAGATTCTCTTCTACTCCCTGCCAAAATCACCTGCAACAACTTCCATTTCAGATCATACAAATGCAGTTTCATAAACTCACAGAAGTTCCATAGCTGTACTTGGAGAGAAACAAGGTTTTGGACGAAGATGAGAAGCACAAACATCTCTACCATACATTTGTTTTGGAAGATCAAATCATTCAAATTACTATGAACTTACACGTCCATGAAAAATCCTGCATCACTTAAGCATTTTACTCTTGCTGTTCTTGGTAACATCCTAGTGAACTCTTCACAGTGGATGATTGCAGATAAACCCCCTGCAGACAACCTGAATGCAATGCCTGGAGAAAGGCAAGAATGAATCGTTGCGAGTGCACGGTACAAGCGTAGACCTGATTTATTAGACACATATGTCTTATAATTTTTCTCCAAGCCCGTGAGATTCCAGCTCACGTAAAATGATAAATTATCTGAAAATAAAAAATTAAGGGATTAAATTGATAAGGTCAAAATTTTAAGGTTTAAAAGATTGAACTTTTATTAGAATGTCATAAAATCGGCTAAAGATTGAATAAAATTAATGAATTTGAAATATGGTTGAAAGAGATTGTTCTTATCTATCGAAAAATTTAAAATTTAATTGAAAAAAGATTATTAAATAAAAATTAATTGATTTATTTGGCTTATAAGAACTTATTAATTTAAGAAATTTGACCTATTAATTAATAAAGTGGTTAATTTTTAATAACAAAAGTTATTAAAATAAATAGAACAAAAAATTTCAAAACCTAACCGAAAAATTAGATGATTCAAGATTTTTACAGTTAAACTGGTCGAACTAGTTAAGTTTTTTAATCATTGCTTTAAAGAAATCTCTTAATTTTTTAAATTCTAAAAAAAATAATTTTCAATTTTCTAAAAAATCTCTTATCTTAGATTTCAGTTAAAAAATAATAATGAAATATGTAACATCACAGATGAATTAATCAAATGTCAATGACATGTTAATTCAACTCAGCTCTTGAACCTAAATTGAACCAATTAAACTCACCATAAATTAATAATTTAAAAAATTATAATAAATTAGTAATTTGAGTTAAATTTAATTAGTTCGATTCAAAATTAATAGCTAAGTTAGATTGTCATTTAAGCAACATTTAATTGGTCTACATGTGATATTCATATCTTTATTTTTTATCGTTATTTTTTAAACAAAATTTAAGAGAAGAGTTTTTTCTAATAAATTTAAAATCATAAAGAATTTTTACATGAATTTTATAAATTAAAGTATTTTTATAAAAGAATACTTTTAGCCAATGTCTACAAGAAAGAATTTGTATGAAATTTTAATAATTACAAAAAAAATCAAAATTATAAAAATTTTCTTGAATTATGTCTTTTACCCTAAGTTCAATCAAGATAAGATTCATCCATACTACAGAGTACTAATTAAAGACCAATTAAGTTAGTTAAACCTACAGAGAATAGTTAGAATCGAACTGCATTTCTTTAAAAATTGTCTGATTTTTACCTGACTTGCCTGTCCCAACCCTTTTGGAAGCAGGCAGATCATTAATTAGTGCTTCAATATATATATTAATCTAAACCCCCTATGGAAATGTATCTCAAAGATCAAAATCTACCCTTAATGGAATACCTTCGCTCAGGACGTGAAAAGTGCAATCATGGTGGTCCTGAACTCCTGATAATTCTGGTTCTTAACATAGCAAGCAGAAATGACATGACACCGTGAGAGATACTGTTGTGTAGCTGTTCAACCTGAAACTAAAAGAGAAAATTTTGATTCTATATAGGTTAGGTTGGAATTTGGAACAACTGTATATGAATGAATAGTTGTAGGCACATCCCTGTGTCGCAGCATTTTTTTTCTTTTCACTCTTTTTCAAGTTTCTTGTTCTTTTCTTAAATGGTAAAAAATCATTCATATCCACTAACATGCTTAGGCGTCGATTCAAGTAAGGACTAAATGGCATGTCAAGGCAGGATCAGAGATTCAGCAGATGATTACTACTTGCCACGTAACTCATTCAATTCTAATTTAATTAAAATTAACACAAAATTACAATCTAACTTAGCTACAGCTTTACTGAAACATTGTTTTAAAAGTACAATACAAGCAAACATACTGTTAACATTATCAGCACATTTGTTATTCAACCACTAGTTTTACACAATCTCTGCCACAGAAAAGTTGACAAAAGATATCTTATAATATTTTTATCATATTCCATTAAATCTCATTCACAAATTTACGTAAATTTTATATAAATGTATGGATAAAATTTAATTCACAAATTTACGTAAATTCTATATAAATGTATGGATAAAATTTAATAAAATAAGGTTAAAACAGACTAAATATAACAGAAGATTTGATGGATCAATACCACTTCCAATAAGATACACATGCACGAATTACAATGATTCAATAGCTAAAAGAGTGCCAAGTTTTCATGGAATTGCGATTAGAAAAGTTAAATCACAACACTGTCACTAATTGTTAGCTTGGACGACTTGTAACAAAAAAGAAAAAAGGAGTAGACGTGTGACTTGTGAAAGAAAAGTTTCAAGTCAAATCAGAGAGTGCACCGAAGTCTCTTTGAATCCTCTAAACTTCAGGCGGCTTCTCATCATCAAAATTTGAGCAATTCTCTCATAACATATAACTGCTCTCTTAAACGTGGTAGCTATTCCAATGTTACTACAGATACTTATCAAAAATGATCCACTAACTATTTCTCTTCAAGGGGTATAGTTGTTTCTGAGTCACCAAGTCTGGACATCTTTAAGGCACTTCGATAAGCTTCCTTTGTCACACCGTAGTAAACCGGCATACTTCCTGAACATGTAATGAAGTTCCAACCAAAAGCAGAGCCACCTACAATATAGCTTCCTGGAATATAACTATCATCCAGCTTCACGCTAGAATTTGAGGATGGAGGAGGTTTCTTCTCGAGAGATTCTTCCATAGATTGCTTTGGTTGAACCTGCTCTCTTAGTGTTCCATCCTCTTTTCCCTGCCATGATTGTTTTTGAAGCACATTTTCAGAGGAGAAAGGGTGACTTTCTGATGCAACCTTGTCAAGGGGTTTTATGTCTGAAGTCATCTGTATGTAGAGGTCCATGAGCAGCTTCATTTCTACGGTTAATAAATTACGTGAATTACAGAGATGCTTAAAACTATACATACTGCAAATTACTTATCATAGTTGTGAGGAAAAAAAAAATCACAAAAATGTCTCATTTAGGAGGAATGATATTCATTAAGAAACTTAAAAGTGCCTGTAACACTCACGCATTTTAACTTCATAGGCTGCTCTGCAATTTCGGAAGTCAGAAGTCCGAAGAACCTACATCAAGAGCTCCAAAAGAAAAACTAAGGTCAGGAATAGATGAATATAACACACATCTTTACACGAATAAATGATTCAACGAAATGATATGATCCACGATAGAGTCACCAATGTAAACAACAAGAACAATGAGAGGAATAACAGATTTTATTAATATTGGAATGTAACAGATGACACCAGCAGATTTATCATGAGTCTGCCTTAATCTCCACTCCATATTCAATACAACATTCTTCATGCCTCTCTCCACATTCTCTCCCTCTATATATATTCTATTTTGTAACAAACTTTGCCATGTTGGCAATAACAACTCTGCAGCAGAAAACGTCCTACCACACACTTTATTCATAACTAACTTCTACTCCTTCTTGCTGGACCCAGCTTTAGGAAAGCCTGTAGTCTTCTTCCTTCCGTAAACAAATTGGATTCCTGGTTTAGTAGGCCCATCATGAAAGCTATAAAATTTTGCACATAATTAGGTCCTAACTTCTCATCATATTTAATTGGAACACACTCAGACGGCCAACTGCATTGCGTGATAGACCAATTTTAAGTGTTATCCATTTCGAAAAGAACTTGCTGTCAAAAAATGAACCATCTCTATATTTGATAGATACATTACTTACCAATATAAAGAAACTTTCAAAGGATTCTCCATTCAGATGCAAAGTTTGACAAACCAAGACGTTATGTGAGGTATTCCTACCCATTTTCTTTACAGTCTACTTCTCTTCTAATGATCCATCTAACTCTAAATGGAAAATTTTAACCACACCTTTTACTTCAGAAATAAGTTTTGGTTCAAAAATAAGTGTCTGTGGCTGTGGGGTTAAACATGCTGATTTTGGGATCCAGAACACACTGACCACCATTACAATCATGAATTGATGAAAATAGACCCTCAAACATTACATAAATGACAGATGAATCACTTTTGGCAGCTACCAGCATTCTCAATTAGCACTAAGGAATCACACTTGAAAGAATTCAGCAGCAGCAGCAGCAATGAATTCAATCCAATAGCCAAAACAGATCATCACTAAAGGGGAAGGAGAAAATGGAAAGGTCGGGGATCATAATAGAAAATAATGGTATGACAGAGATCGCCATGAATATGCCATCCGAAAAAGGATTAGTACAACAACACTCAAATTTCCACACACTGTGGTAGCTGATGATGCAGTTTCATTCATATGCTCATTAAGCAGCAAGATATACCATGTCAAAGTACAAGATCAGGACATCAAACCATCTATGCCATCAAGTAAACGCCTTGAAGCTTTTGATGCAAAGAAAGTCTGCATTTCTATAGCTAGGTTACAAATAAATAAACCCAGATAACTGTTTAGCACTTTTAAACCAGGAATCATTCTTTTGCTCGCATCAAAAGGTGGGAATGCTTACATGAATCCCTAAAAACATTCATTTATCAGGATTTAAACCTAGTAACTTCCCAACCATCAGGACAAACTCTTATGATTAAGCGAAAATTACTAGTTAAGCTCTAATTCCACTATTGCCTACAAATTCAAAACAAACAATGACAATAGATTCTTTTATAAATCCCTCTACAACATTAAGAACCTTTTATTGCCCAAAGAGCCAACAATAAAAAGAATGCTTTTTACTTCAAAACCATAAAAACCAAGAACAACCAACGTAAACCAATAGCTAAAGTTCCTCAAATCAACCACAACTCAACAAGAGCACACCCAAAATGATCAACTTTAACCAAATTATATTATTACCTCGATGACTTGTGGACGAAGTTGTCGAAGAAGAGCACGTATTTTGAAGTAGGAATAGTCGATGAGTTTCCCATCGAAATACTTCCTCTTCCTAGACGGATTCTCCGCCGGTGGCGGTTGTGGTGACGGTTCGGGTGTTACGGTGTTAGGTACCATGTGATTAGGAACTTCTACCTTAGACGACACCGTTGGGCTTGTCTCTTCCATAACCATATAACACAAAATAAATATATAATATGAATTTTGAAGGATAACGTATTTTAAAAAAAGTATCTCTTTTAATTTATTTTTTAAAGTTTTTAATTTATTAATTCATATTTAAATTCTATATAAATTAAATCAAAAATTATTTTTATAATATGACATGTTCATTAAATATTTATTTATTAATCACATCAACAAAAATTAATATTTTAATTAAATTTTTAAGATTTTAAATTTGATATTAAATTAAAAAAATCTCTAAAAACTAAATACTTGAATGAATATCCTAATTTCAAATTTAATTTCTTGTCTTATTTATTTTATGTTCGTTTAAAACAAGAAGAAAAACTACAAAAATATTAAAGTATAATAGTATATTACAGTATCATAATTAAAAACTAAAAAGAGTTGTCTTCATCAAATGTTTAATTATATTGTTATATTACTAATTATTACTAGTGATAAATTAATTTTAAACATGATATTTTCATAAATATGATAATTTTTTTAAAATAATTTGATTTAGACTTAACAATTAGTTAATTCAAAGAACAATTTATTGAAGAGTTAGGGCTTGATGAGTTTGAATATGGTGTAAAACAATCTATGATCATGTTAAGAGATGATATGTAATAACTTTGTATTACATATTTTAGCTTTAAAGGAGTAAAATAGATAATGAAATCATAAGCTCCCTTCTAGTAACATCCAACCAACACATGCTCTTATTGTTGCTATTTATAGGCATGTAAATATTTGGATCCATATATAACATCTTTCAATGGAATATCTTGGTATTTTTGAGGAGCTTATATAAATCTAATATCAAAATGAAAGGTGAAAGCTTAGCTAACTTTTTAATTTGATTTTTAAATTTTTAGTTTTATATATTGTAATAATTCTTAAATTAGTTAATTTTTTAATTTATTTTTTTAACTTTTTAGTTCGATTTATTTCAATAACTCTTATTGTTAAAAATTAATCAGTTTATTAATTAATCAACCAAATTTCGTAAACTAATCGATTTTTATAAACTAAAATAAACTGATTAATTTTTATTTAATAATTTCTTTTTCAATTGAACTTTAAATTCTTCAATAGATAAAAACAATCTCTTTTAATAATATTCAAAATTCTTTAATTTTATTTAATTTTTATCTAATTTTATAACGAATTAATACTAATTAAATCTTTTAAACCTTGAACTCATTATCTTATCAGTTTAACTTCTAATTCGATTTTTAACATTGCTTATAAACAATGACCGATTAAACCAGAAATAATAACCATCTTATTTTTCACTAAAAGATTATAGTTTAACCACGAATTTCCCACTAAAACAAAAGTTTAAAATATGCTTGTTTCCATTTATGATATCTACTTTTTTATTTTTATTTTCAAATTTAATGAAAAGCCTCTTTGTTTAAATTTTTTATCTACGCTTCTTCCCATTTTCAAAATTTATGAAAACACAAAATGCAATTATTATATTAGTAAAAATTACAAAAATGTAATTAATTAAAATTAATTATAAATAATTTAATTTTGTAATTAAATTAAATAATTAGTAATAAATATAATTAAATTCAAAATTATCTTTAAAATATATAGATTTTAAATAAAATTTAAGTTGAAAATTAAAATATATTTAAAATATTATTTTATTGATAATTTATTAATAATATTATATGAAAGATTAAAATATATTAAATTAATTAAAATAAATTATTTTAAAATTTAATCTAATAAGTACTTATCATCAATAATAAAAATATAACTACATTAACAAAAACATTCAAATTATTTTTTATTAAAAAAAGACCGACAATAACAATATCAATACCAAGAACATCCCAATAAAAGTGTATGCGAAATCCTTAAAGGTCTAGAGATACAGAAACATCTTAAAACAATTTTCAAGTGAAACAACAGATCAGAGAGTTAAAACAGAGGCAAGCATGTGGGGAAACGTACATGCATCCATTGTTCTTCATATGTTAATATGTGATTCCAGCCAATCTCTTCAAGCAACGAGAGCTGCAAGTCATAAAGCTTCTTCTTTGGAGGATGGCCCTCATCTTTTATCATTTCACGCAGTACCTATATCAAGTCATATAAAGTTCACGTGACTGCAAGTAACTGAATTCTTTTCCGGATACCTGGGAAATTTTATCATGAACTTGCAAGAAACAATATGTACATTTTCAACACATTCGCTCCAAAACATACCTTAAGGGCTGTTCCAAGCCTTCCACGCCGTCTTTCGCGTATTACAGAGAGCGTGCCATACTTCAACGACTTCATATCAACCCACTTTTGGAGTTCCTTGAAGTTTTCCTCAAACAAGTCTGACTGGCCATCAGAGCCCGTTGAGGATTGATCACCGGTCTTCCCGACGCCTTCTACACTTTCTATTCCAGTTAAGCTTTGAGCCTTCTCACCCTGTTATATTTCAAACAGCAGTAGTCATTAGAAGTCGCTAAAACTGAACCCCTCACTATCAGTTCATTCCAACTTTTAATACCATAAATGTTCTAAGCACCCTTCTATCAAAGATGGATAACAGTTGGTACCTTCAAAGGTTCGATCTCTGCCAAAGATAAGCCTTTTTGGTACAATGCTTCTGCTAATTGATCCCGGGCTGTCTCCATCTTCTTTTTGATGTTCTGCAGTAAAACACAGTACGAGAGGATTTTCAAAATTCACTACCACAGCATTTGAAAGCAAATGCAGGAAACCAAAAGACGTAGAAGGAATTTTCCATGAAACCCGAAACTAGAGGTAGGAAAAGCAATGTTAGCAAGGATAATACATTAAAACATGGACCTAAACGACAAGCACTACAACTTTGTTGTTTGATCTCCTGTATGTCACAGATTAATTTTCCAAATATTACCAAAAAGTTACAAAACATCTAGAAAGTAAGGTTAAGAGGAGAGGGAATTCGGAAGCATTGATACGCACCTCTGCTTCCTCATCTTCTGGATCACTCTTTTGGGATAAAAACTTTGCCAACTCATCTCTATCGATACTGTTAATTACCTCGTTTGCCACATCTATAACCTGCAAATGGCATGTGAAAGCAAATTAATAATCAAACATAACACAAAACACTTACAACACAGAAAGTGCGTATAAAAGATTATTTTTCAGAAGCAAGAAAACAACTCCTGTTAAAACAAGGAAATAGAGGATTGGTAAACACTGTTTCATGGAACTTACCTCTTCAGCTTGACGAATTTTATCCTCGACATTACTGCGAGAGAGCACACCTTCCAAAATCTTGGCAAGAAGTGGAGTATATTTTGGATATTCGGACTGCAAAATATAGGGTGGCCCTTCTTAGGCGATATTGTTTGGAATAGAACAAAGACCTAAAGCCTTGCAAAAATAGACCTCTCTCCCTATTGCATAAACAAGAAAGACCTTCAGCTTATCTAACATTTCACCTTAAGAGAGGAAGACAGTTTTTTCCATTCCAAGCGTTCTTCCTCAGTATCCTGTTTAAGGCTTGCAAAAACTTTAATTTTTGCATCTCGAACCTGACAGGTAACAAACAGTGACTAGAAGTGAACCCAAAGATTAGAATTGAAAACTCTTTTAAGTAGTAGCCTAGAAGCTGTACCTTAAGTGAAGATAACAGTGAACTAGAAAATTCAAGAAATCCAATAAAATCATACAAGTGCATAATATGGATAACAACTCACATACTGCTACTAATAGAATCTAAAGACAATAATATTTACTGACTATAATAGCAGAGGAATGAGGTGATGAGGCTATAATTTTACAAAGGCTACTAAGCAAATTAAGGGTCACTACTGTCTCACAAAATTTATCCTTTTCTTTTAGGGATTAAGAAAATTTGTTGACGACAAGTGTGTCAAGTACCTCTTCTTCTAATCTTTCAGACACAGTTTTTGATGATGGTGAAGAACTTTTCCCCTTGTCCTCATCAACCTGTTGAAGTAACATGGTATATATCTTTGCATACATAAAATTGGCTTTATATACATTCATAGTGCAACAAGCACATGTACTTGTTGCTGCATAAGCCACTTATATAGAAGGCAAAAGAGAAAAGGGCACCTTGGAGGGTGGCACTACAAAGGAGACTTGGTATGACACCGGATTCTTTTGGGGATCCTTCCCCTCCTGACCAACAAATGACAGCTTACCATACGAGATTGACCCCACTAGCACAGATCCTTGTGGTGCACTCTAAATTTCACGAACAGGATCACACAAAACTTATTAAAGATTCTTTCTTATAACAGGAAATGGCAGGTGGAAAGAAGATTGCAAACCTTTGGCAGAATGTCTTTTGCTGGTGGACCCACATACAGTGCTTCTTTCTTCCTATAACATAAACATTTACACCGTAAGCTTGGTGATAGAACAACACAAAAGGAAACAAACAACCCACTGGAAACAAACTGCTACGGGACCAATTACACCTTGGAATTAAAACTGATGATTTGAAAGCACCATTTCCCATAACTGGTCCATCAGGTTCAGAGAAAAAGTTCAACCTAAGTACGTCCTGAATTAAGACCAAAAAGGGAAATGATGGACCATTACAGTATAAAGAGACAGGGAATACCAATGATACCAAGGAAAGCAAAAATTTACTTTGAAGTACCAAAAGTGGTATTTAACTTTAAGCTACAAAATACGGAATGCAGCGTCAGAGAAAAACAATTCCACCTTGTCCTCCAGCTTTCTCTCAATAAACAAGACCAACTGCTTCATCTTTTCCAAAAGTTGGACATTGTCATGCCTGAAACATAATAGAGATTGATACTAACCGGCATCTTTTGATAGATCATTTTGAAAGTACAAAGTTTAGGATTAGCTTACTGAGGAAATAACTACTGAAGGGAAACCAGTCATACCTCAAATATAACCGAATATTATATTCACCCTTGGGTAGTCTTGTAGAACTTGGATAGACATCACCCATTGCGTACACACGCTGTGGTTAAAAATAGGTAAACAAAAAATGTGAAAATGGATATCAGATTGCCCCATCGAAACATAAACAAGAAACATTGTAATTTACCCTTTTAAGTATAAGAGAACGCCTTTCGCACGAGACAAAATTCATTGCCAATTCAAAAGATTTATGAAATAAAGGTCAATCAAGTATTAACTGATGAAATTTCATCAGATGAAGCGATATAAAGGAAAATTACCTTGTTAGTGTCAGAGATCATATAAAACTGTGATTCAAATTTATTGTCATAAATACGATCATTAAGAAATGGTATTTGGGGCTTTACTTCAGCTCCATCTTCCAACTTGAACTTGTAACTGCAGAACCAGAATGCATTAAAGAGTGTAAGATAATTACAGTTGAATCGTTACTCACAACTTACGTCAGTGTCAATGCTAATGTCTGTTTTCCAGAGGGTAGTTTGTCACGTTTCTCTGTAAGAGTGGTAAGCTTAGCATCAGTTGGTCTGTATGGCACTCTGATCTGTGAATCAAAGACAAATGAAGAAAAGTGTTAAAATCAGTTGGGTTGAGATGGTATCGTGGCTCATAAAAAATTGAAACAACTCAGATTTTTATTAGAAAGAAAAGATCCTTACAGCCAAGAACAACAATAGAAAACAATACATTTATACCTTATTTAGAGTACAAGCAGGAGCAAGTTTCTCAGATGACAGCAGCGCTTCAATGCTAATCCTGACAGGTGCTTCACTTCCATCAAGTATGATTTCTTCTTTGTCGACATCAATCCCATGAAAAACAATCTAAGCAATAAAATAAGAACCTAAGTAAATATATGATGAACTCAGGGAAGTAAAGGATGCTAATGGTGATATTTCTCATTGTCAAACATTCTAGAGCTCTTTCCCTCTAACAAAAAGGTTCATTGCATGATACGCAACAGAAATGACTATTTATTCTATGCCATAACATTTTAAATACACTAACACAATCAATGGAACAAAACGTACAGAGAAAATCAGAACTTGTTACCTCAAAGTCTACAATAGCGGTCTGATGACTTCCTATGCCACTTGACCAAAATTGAGCAACAGCCAATTCCAATGTTTCACAGCCCACCACAGGAAACGTAAAACTTTTTGAAGCAGGAGAGGAAAACGTTACAACATTCCCCCATTTGATAGGTCTTTGCAGGGGACAAACCTGCAAACGAGAAGCACATTAAAGCAATTTTTCTTATGCAGAAAAATACTTGCTGCAAGCCATACCTGAACAGCATCAACAAAAAATCGTCTAGCAGTATCAAACCCTGAAGTTCGCAAAGTTGCTTCAACCCAACTAGCACCAAAAGGCACTTCTATAAATCTCCTTTCAATATGGCCTATTTATGCAGGACAAACATGAAAGATTGAAACTAATTAATCTTCAGCATTCAACCATAAATATGGGAAAGGTTGATACATCCTACCTCTTAAAGAGACAAATTCAAAAACTTCTCGCAAGTTGCTTTTTCAGTAAGAAGTACCAGAATGTTGTACCAAAACATTGAAGCTTCACTTAGATATTTTCAAATGCGTATTTAAGTGAAGACATTAAATTCATGTTGTCAACGGGTATAAAAAAACAAAAATGACCTGGAAGAAACGACATATTGGGAAACAAAACAAGTGGAGGCCGGTTCTTCACAGTCATAGGCTTCGTTATAGTAATAGGGATCCTAAAAAGAGGACCACGCCATCGTGCTTTGCAATCAATCCCACATACTTCATAATAATGTAGACCATCACTTAGCTTCGTAGGATCAATCACTACGCTGAAAGGAGGAAAGAACACACTGCTGTCATGAAACACCCTTGGACACCAAGAACCCACATTTTTGCACAGAAATAAGACAAATTTTAGGAGGCAAAATGCTGAATATTCACATGAAGTGCAAAATTAGTGATGCAGCAAAACAATATAGAGAAGTTCATATAAGAAGCTTGGTTAAATATATATGCACTATTTCAATTCGCACGCAATACAATTGTTTCTCTGGGTCTCCACCAAATGAAAAGCGGGATATGATGTGATCGAAAACTTTTCTTAGGAAACAGTGTGCATGAACAGCCAATGACAAGTGACATGTGCTATTATCAATTCGCATTCAATACAATTGTTTCTCTTGGTCTCCATCAAATGAAAAATGGGCTATGGTGTGATAAAAAAACCTTTCTTATGAAACAGGGTGCATGAACGGCCAATGTCTGGTGATACAAGTGAATAACATAAAGAAAATTTCAAATAAAACAAGGGTTAAATTAGTTGAGCCAGGTTGTAGACAAAATAAAGAAATGACACTTCGAAAGGAAAAGGTGGAGAGAAGTGATGTTAACTCACTTGAAGCTACGCCCATTATGAGTAAGGAGGAGGTACTCAGGAGCTCTTACAACTGCCTTTTCTGAAGAATTTATTTCAATGCATTCCTCAAATGGAACCAATTCCTCCAAATGATTTGCACCTTCATGAAACTTTGGTTCAACTTGCACAGTCCACTGTTAGAATATATCTTTTAACTGTTAGCCTTATTTATTAGTAAAGTCAATCTTTGGCCTATGCCACCCAAACCAACCGAAGGTTTGGAGAGCTAAAGCTAACGTGCCAAAGCATAATTTTTCTCTCATTAATAATAAAATAAATAATAGGCAAATCTTATTAAAAGGGGTTTGGTATTGAGAATATTATGTTTGAATTCCAAAATACTTATCACTATCGATTTTGACACAAAAAGGCTGAGACAGCATCAACAGCTTAAATAGCCCTTGACTGCCACACAACCAACATAACCATCCAAGATGTTAATAGAAGCCGAATGTTTTACACAATGAAACATCTTAGGTGGGAAAGGAAAACTAATGCAATTTCATGATGACAACAATATTACCAATAATAGTATATTATTGGTAATATACTATTAGCTCTAGAATATTGGTAATAGATACCATAGAAATTTGATCAAACCCCAAACCCAACATAACAACATTATTGCATCTTAGCTATCATTAGAAGCTTCGTAAGAAATCAAATAACTTAAACCCCAGGCATAGCAAGAAATAGGAAAAAGAAAAAAAGCATTGAGGAAACCAGAAGCCTTAGATAACTTTTTAAGAATCTCAAACAAGGGTTGCGTGTAAATCATTGATTATTACTAAACATTGATGCTGGAAAGTATCAAGGGCAATAATCATATAAGCACCAAATGGAATCAAATGCTGTGAAAACCATTGACAGAATTTCTAACACGCAAAAAGGTTTGAATGATTGATCTGTAAAGATATGAATATATTCACACATATTGCAGTAAGTGAAAAATATGGTGGACCTCAGTAGGTTGTTGGCAAGCGCTAGCCTCCCTCAAGTAGATGCCTCGTGAAGTAGGAGCTGACATCAAAGTTAATTATAAACAAAGGTGCAATTTATTGCCCAGAGAACTAAAAACCCTTCCTACATTCTTCTTCTTGATACAAGTGCAAGAAGTTTCTGAATATTAATTACAAGATAAGTCTTTATGGCAAAAATAGAGCTAAAATATACTCACGGGTCAAAGAATAGATGCTCTACTTACTTGACTTTCCAGACAGGTTGATCTTTATCTCATAATTGACACATGGAAGACTCCTGGATTGTAATATATACTCATATGCCCTGTCATATAACAAATGGTCACGAATAGTCATTTCACAAAGTTTAGATTCTTTGATCAGAAAGCAAGCCCAGTCAGATATTCTTACTTGTCAACTTGCATAAGACCTTGTCCTGCAGATAGTTCATCTGCAAGCAATTCACGTACAGGAATAGCTGTATTCTCAAGAGCCTTCCTCACACTGTACGGGCTGGCAGGAATTCCCTCAGCCTGAAATAGATATGATGCACCTGGAGCTTAAGCATGATAGAAACATTCCAGAACCAGTATGAAGAATGTGCAAGGAGAAAGAAGAATCAAAATAAAAACCTTCATTGCACTAATAAGTAATGCGATTCCACCACAAGCAGATGGAGATGACATTGATGTCCCATTCATGAGCATGCGTTTTTGAAGGGTCCATGTAGGAACAGGAGCAACAGCTCCACCAGGAGCACAGATACAGACTCCAAGATCTCCATCAGTTGTTGGTCCTCGGCTAGACCTGCAACAAGATACAAATTAAAGTCTAAATGATTTAAATTTTAACCAGAGCACTGAAAATGAAATACTTAATGCAGGAACATGATTTTCAAAATAATAACATAAAATGAAAAGGATGGAAACTATACCATGTATATTCAAGTCCTTCAGAAGGAGGTTCAACTACACTGTGAGCACCAGCAGCCATTGCAGGTGAGACATATGCACCAATTCCTATAATGCTTGACGTTGTACCACCAGGAGCCCCGACAGTGCTTAATGCTGGACCATTGTTGCCAGCACTGCTCACAAATATGATGCGGTGTTTATTCACAACCTAATCAAAATCAAAGCTGGCCTTTAGCATGTCATCAAGCATGATATAACTTTCATAGGTATAACACAGATTAGAATCAATACTTCATTAACAAGGTCAACAAAGCGGCCATAATTTGGCAGTAAAGTAGGTTCTCCATAACTCATGTTGATCAGATCACATTTATGCTGCAAAAGAGTTGAACAATGAATTAGTAAATTACACAAAGTAAGATTTCTTTCCACTGTGCTACTCATTTAAATACCCATTAACTTAAGCAAGAAACCAGTAGAGAATAGATTACAGAGCATAACTACAATGCTGCAATTTCCCGAAAAGGGACAACATATAAGAAAAAATATTAGTTAACCGCATATATATGTATTGAAACATATCAACTTATAGACCCTACCTCAACAGCCGCAATCAGAGCCCGTGTCAAACCGGTACCTGTCTCCATTGAACCTAAGCGCGAGTCTCCAATTTTGCATGAAATCAACTGAGCTCCAGGAGCAACCCCATTTAATAATGGCTCCTAAGATTATGAGAATGCCAGAAGCAAGATTGTTACAGTGGAGATAGTGCAATAACCATAATGGTGATAACTTAAATGACAATAACTTTACCTTTGGGTGGAAGGCAGTCGCAATACCAGCAACATGTGTGCCATGAGGGGAGCTGTCTGTTACAATGCTCAAGACATTTCCCTCATTGTACACATTAAGAACAACCGTACAAGCATCCAACTTGCTAAAAACACCAAACTTCCTTTGAATCCTGAAAAAAAGTTTCCAACAAATTATAAATCCAGATTTCGGGAGATCCAATACGTCCCCTGGGTCACTATTCATTCATTCTCACACATGAGAAGCAGGCGCCATTTAATGTTGTTCAAATAAAAAAGTAGAAAAGATGAACTATTTCATTCAAATTCGTCATGTGCTTAAAAACACAATGAATGCAAAAGTCTGGTGCAATATTTTATTATGAGAAAAAATAAGAAAAGAACTACAAAAGTACAACAAGAAAAAATTCCGACTAAATAATAACCAATGCACTGCTTTCATGAAGGGGTCACAACGTTGCTTAATTTTAATAGAAGCACAGAGAGGATCTAGGAAAGAACTTCAATTGTCTGTTTTTAGGTAGTTGGCTCCTTGTAGGTTATGGTCTCACATCTCGCCTCTTTCATGATGACAAGCCAATCACTGCAAGAACTCTAAACAGCAACAAGGTTCCAAAGAAATGTATTTGATTAAGATAGACCCTAAAGATGAATGACCTTTTCAATAGAATATAGACAAACAAAAAATATAGTTTACCTCAATGACCAGAAACAATTCTGTCTATCGAAGTAACTAATAATCAATGCACTGCTTTCATGAATTGCTGAATGGGGTCCCAATGTTGCCTAATTCTAATAGATGCACAGAGAGGATCTAGGAAAGAACTTCAATTGTTTCGTTGTAGGTTATGTTCTCAGGTCTCATTCACTTTATACAACACAACTAAGATAACACGCCAGTGAGTGCATGAACTCTGAACAGCATCAAGGTTCCAAAGATATGTTGTGGATGCAGATAGAGCCTCAAGATGAATGTGATCTTTTAAAATAGAATATATGTAAACAAAAAAGAAGTTTACCACAATGATTATAGAGAATATACCTGTAATTTGTAAGTGGTTCAAAATTAGCAAGTTTTCCACAATCTGGCTCTTCTTCAAGACTTTGAGTGTCGAGAGCCGCCCGCCATAGTTCACCATCGTGCCATACCACAGCATCAATAACTGGTCCGTTGTCATCATAGCTCTAAGAGAGAATAACGATATTACTTTTCAGTATAACAAGAAAATGGTGGAAGGAATAGATTTAGAGGAACTAGCACTCACTTCAGCCTGCTTTCGTAGTATATCAATTCTGTGCTGAAGATCTTCACGAATCTTTTTCAAGTTTACATCATCTGGGTTAGGGTGCTTCTGCGGAAAAGGAAATCATGAAAATTTTGGTGTAAGTAAAGAGATGTGCAGGCTATAAATGAAATACTTAATTCAGCTTGCAATACCAGTTTTTGATTTAGGAAACAGTGTAAAATTACACATCTAAAAGTGCTAAATTTAATTTGAATTGACAAATAAAATAGAACAAATATATTCCCCCAAACAGCAAGAGCACTGTATGCGTCATTGAAATGACGATAAGAACACAATGCCATAAACCATATGCTTTGTCCCAGCAAACATGGGGAAAGATTGGGCATCTTCAATGACCTGATTGAATTCATCAAGTTGCTTGACAGCATTAGCAATTTCTTCCTGGTTTTTCTCATCCCATTTCTTTCTTCTCTCTTTCTATCAGTGACAACACAGTAAACGGTAAGAAACTTTTTAACTAATAGCTTAAAGGTATAGTTCAAACCACAAATGATTGATAGGACTAGCATCATTCACCTTTAATCGAGAAGTTAAAGAATTCGTGAATAGCTCATATATCAACTTGCAGCCGACGTGCCATTCACCAGAAGGGTTTTTCCATGAAGAATTAACAAGCAAAGAAGCCCCTGTACAAGTATTAAAGAAAAAATGCAACAGAGAACACATCAGAGTTACCCATTAAGATACCATATAGCCAAACACATATAGACATAGTTGAAGAAAAGACTGATGCCAATTGAGCCATCTACACTCCCAGTACCTGAAGCCCCGATAATACGACCATCATCGTCAGCCTTCACCACTTTGGAGGTATCGACGTCTCCACTCCCAGTACTGATCAATCAAAATTTTCAGAAACCAAGCAGAAAAACCAAGTTTCTTTCTCAAAAAGAAGAAATCAGTGCAGTTGAACATATACCAATCAATAACATCCAACACTTTCGGTTTCCCATCCGACGTCTCCTGCAATCCAGCAGCAGCCGGGTCAACGCCAGAATCTACAATCCATTCATCCATTTCTTGTCAGTAAAACCTTTCCAAAATCTTAACCGGTCAAATATCAACCAAACAAACAAACAAACCCAATCAAAACTCCAGAAAAAAAAAAAACAAAACAAAACACCATCGCCGAACAAAAATCTTATAAATACCGAATATAGCGATAACCGTGCCGCGTCCATCAAACTCCGGGTGAGCTTCCAGGAAGCGATCGACACCAATCTCCTTCTTAGGCATGAGGGATGCTAAGAATGTCGACTCGTTCAACTTGAAGTTCCGGAGAGAATCGTTATTATCGCCACCGCCTCCAACCGTCTTCGAACCACCAGGCATTGCACTAACTCTCCTACTACTGTAACTACTCCCTCGCTTACTATTACTACTCCTAAGTCTCTGCTGCTGCTTCGCTAAGTCTCTTATAATCTTGTTCGAAAGAATTATCTTTCGGATATTTGACGCTGTCTTCACTGCCGTAATTGAACAGTAATATTCTTTCACTAATGGACATTGCATTTTTGTTTCTTTTAATTATCGTTAAAATCGAGTTGATGAGGGGTAATTAGGTAATTGAGTGTTTCCCGGTGACGGTGGCGACTGTTTGACGGTGAGCCTAAGTCAGAGATTTGTTGGCACTGGATAGCGTGAGCTTTGCTCTAGTGGTGGGAGTTTGCAGGGCGTGGATTGAGTGGCGCGGTTTTCTAAAATTATGGTATTCCGTTTTTGTCCTTCATATTTAGTACGCAAATTGTAATAAATTTTAGCTCAATTCCTTTTGTACCCCTTGTAATATATTAAACTACAAAGGTATGACGAATTTAACCCTAAATTTTATAATTAAAATTTAGGTCAATTCCTTTTGTACCCCTTGTAATATATTAAACTACAGGGGTATGACGAATTTAACCCTAAATTTTATGACTGATTTTATTATAATTCTTATATTTTAAAACTTGTCCTTTTATACAATTTTTTGTCTTTAGGGATGTCAATTTTGACCCAACCTAATCAGCCTCAAGCTATAGGCCAAAAAATGACGTCATTTTTTACATTTTCTTCTTAATATAAAATAGGTCGGGTTGGCCAGACCAGACTAGGCCAACCTAGCCCGTGGTCTGACCAAGCTCGGCCCGACCTATTAACATTCCTATCTGTAATTTATTAATTTTTCATTATTTGTAAATTTAATAACATATTTTTAAAAATAAAATATAATAAAAATTTATATTATAGTTAAATAATATTATAAGAGAGTAAATGATAATTTTCAACTAAAATAAGTATTTAAATTATAAAATTTAATGCATTCGATCTTTAATTTTTCATAAAAATTCTTTAAATGAAATTCAAATTTTGATATAAACTGAGTCATTGCTTTTTTGTTAATTCTGATTTTAATATATAATTTGATAATTCATGAATTTAAATAAAAATAGAATAATTTACAATCAAATTTAAAGTAAATCGAATTAAAAAAGTCTAATTTAATTTCATGAATTAAAGTCTAATTTAATTTATATTTCATTCTATAATTTACCAATTCCAATAATAAGAGAATCTTATGCGCAAAATGCCCCCTGAACCGGTGGTACGTTATGGCAGGTTTTGTCACATGGATATGGACAATCTATCTCTTTGCTTCCATTCCTATTGAAGTACCAATCGCCAATTGTTTCAGCAATGGTCTGCATAAATATTTCCATTGAAATCACAAAATTAAATGTGGTCATGATTTGAAGTGAAATGAAATATAAATTAACAGAATACCTTGTCGTTGATTCTTGGGGAATTCAAATCAAACCATGTGTCCTGTAACTCGGTCTGGCAATGAGCGAAGCACGAGTTTATGAACATCCCTCCTCTCTTGAAATCCAAGGACGCAATAGCTTCCAACATGTCATCCCTGAAACCTGGAGAATCGGTGGCAATATCATTAACATGTTAAACCAAGTTCTGCTATTCGAGCAGGAAAGCTGACAGATTGAGACCTTGTAGTATCTTCATCTGTGTTGAACTGCATTCTTCCGGGCTTCTCTTGCAACTTCTCCAATGTCCAAGTGGGTCTGATGAAGACGGAACCAAGATATTGTCGAACTGTTTCGAACGTTGAGGTTCTTGTCAGGTTGGTATCAATTTCTTGGAAGCAGTTCAGGTCAAGTTCCTGGAAATAACTTACTTGGTACACATCATAAGCTGAGTTCAAGATGAACAATGGTGTTGTAATGTATGGCAAGGAGTATTGTGGAAAGATGCACTACAGAAAAATACAAAAGAAAGAAGATACTCATTAGACTCGTCTGAACTTATCCGAATCGGCTTAGAACTTGAATTTTGGTCAGAAAATGATAGATCTGAGGAGAAAAGGTACCAATCTTGGATCAGAAACCAGACTGGTGCAGTTTGCATTTAGATTCTCTTCTACTCCCTGCCAAAATCAATGGCAACAACTTCCATTTCAGATCATACAACAAACGCAGTTTCATAAACTCACAGAAGTTCCATAGTCGTACCTGGAGAGAAACAAGGTTTTGGAAGAAGGATCTCATACTGTAGTCCGAGCTTACGTCTTTTCTGCAAGAGAACAGAGAAACACAACCAATATCTCTACCATACATTTGCTTTGGAAGATCAATCATTCAAATTACTATGATCTTACACGTCCATGAAAAATCCTGCATCACTTAAGCATTTTACTCTTGCTGTTCTTGGTAACATCCTAGTGAACTCTTCACAGTGGATGATTGCTGATAAACCCCCTGCAGAACAACCTGAAAGCAATGCCTGGACAGAGATAGGAATAAACCGTTAACTAGGATTTCTTCAAGCCCGTGGGATTCCGGCTCAAATAATAGGTCTAATTATCCTAAAATAATAAATTTTAGATATTTAAGAAATTTTAGAAAAATTTTATATTAAAAAAACTCATTTTAATTTTTTAGAAAAATGTCTCCGCTTATATATCAATTCCTGCTAAGAGGCGGAGTCTAAGGAAATATATTAGTACACAAGACTCCCCACTTTAAAAGGGTCAACGTACTCAACCTTATTTTTATAATATTTTTTATAAAGAAGTTGTTTCGGTGATTCAAAATTATGACTATGTGATTAGATAAGGTCACAAAGAAATAAGTTTTACCAGTTACTTTAAGACTCCCTTTTAACATAAATTAATAATTTAAGATATTTATAATAAATTTATAATTTGAGTTGAATTTAATTAATTTGATTTAAAATTATAAAATAAGTTGGATTATTATATAACTAACATTTAATTTACTTGCGTGCGTGTGATATTTATATTTGAATATTTTATTGTTATTTTTAACCAAAGTTTGAAGAAAGGTTTTTCCAAAAAATTGAAATTATAAATAATTTTTCAAAAATTTTATAAATTGAAGTGTATGAAAATTTAAAAATAACAAAAAATCAAAAATTATAAAAATTAAACAAATTTTCTAAAAAATATTCATCCAAATTACACAAACCTACAGAGAATAGTTAGAATCGAAGTGCATTTCCTTAAAAATTGTCTGATTTTTACCTGACTTGCCTGCCCCAGTCCTTTTGGAAGCAGATCATTAATAAGTGCTTCCCAGATCTTTTGTCCTTTGAAATAAAGTACTGACTCCTGTTTCGGACATGCAAGTCATGTTAAAATCCAGATTACATGAACAAAAACGCCAAAACCCTGGTAAGATTTAGTTTATATGATAGATTGTTTTGTAAGAAAATGGAAATTTTGATGAACTGAGCTATACCCCATCGTTGAACTCCATGTCACCTGCAAAAGAAGCTCCATCACAATATCTAAGCTTCACTCGATTCCAGTTGTAAAAATCTGATTCATGATCCAAGATCCATTAGTGATTTGTGAAAATCTGATTACTTCTCCAGTTACATATTCCTTGTTATATGAAAATATTAATTTAGATCGAGTTTTGAACTGTCTAAATATCGGGAAGTGAGTATGCTTACCAGGATTAAGGGAAGCATTATTACTTAAGATTCCTGAGAAGATCTCCAGATTCCTCATGTAGATTGTTGATCCTCGTCTAGTCTTTGCTCTCTCCAAACATGTTGGAATATCATTGCACCACCCTCCTCCCTGATAAAACAAGATTTTAGTTGCTAGTGGAAGCTATTGTTTATAAGTTGAAACCACAAAAGCTCTTTTAACATGCACCATTACAAGAGAAGATCACCTATGGCAAGTTCTGATATGGATATTTTCTCTGGAAATCCTTTTTTCTTTTTCTAAATTTATCTTCGTTCCTTGAACGAAAGATCAAGAACTGAACGAAAACCTACCTCAAACTGCAAAATCCAGTTGTTTTCTCCAGAACCGAAGCCTGTGTGCAGATGATACGCAGGCAAACTTCCATCTAAACAAACTACAAATATTCAAACCCCAAGTAGTTCAGAAAAAGCAAACAAACGAAGAGAAACAAATATGGAAAGAGACAAAGATATATGATTACTAAATATAAATACTGAAAAGATTCTCACAAATCCCAAGATAAATATCATTATCTCAGCCACTGAAAATGGCATATTTGGAGCTTTGGACCTCGTTAATGAAGAATTAGACACCATCGTTACAAACTTACAGGCACCACTAGCCGAGGCATTGTGAACCAGAGTCATAGGCACCAGGAGGAGCCAATCTTCTTCACCGATGCACCGAGATGTGAACTCTAGCAGAACCAGTGCGACCACCATTACAGCTAGTGCTGTGTTCATCTTGTGTTTCTTGGAAGTAGAAAAAGAAAGCGCGGAGCCAGTGAAAATCTGAACTGAATCTCTGTGCATGTATTTGAAGTTTTAATGTAAAGAAGAAGATAAGACAATCTTGAGAAACTTAGTAACTTTATCAGATTGATAAAAAATATTCGTTCTTATGATGGAAGGCCAACTGGGTGTATCATAACTTTCGATTAGGATCCCCCGAGCTTTCCTGAGAAAAATGCAGATGTGTTCATCGAACCAGAAGTCAACAAACAAGAACACACGGACAAAGAGAAAATAAAGGGATAAAAGGGAAAAACAGACGAGAAGAAGATAAAGTAAACATTACAAATTCACAGCAAAATCACATAGTTATTTAAGGGTTTCAATGATTTGTATATATATCACTAAACATGGCATGAACCGGCTTCAAATCTCATGTGCCGTAATCCCCTTGCCCAAACGTTCCTAATATCATCCAACCATACAATATCTGGTTACATCAAATATTCTGATACAAGTTTGCTCTATTAAATCTCATTCACATATTTATACAGGTTCACATAAATGTGTAAATGAGTAATTAATAGAGAATATGATAAGAATACGATAATTAGAATAGGAGATCTAATCCTATAGATAGGACAGAAAAGATGGGTTGGATATTATTGACACAAAGGGCACATAAAATTACAGAATAGGTGATTTAAAGGCTCATGAACATGTGTAATAAATCAAAAAAACAAATGCTTTGAGAAATATATTGCATCTTTTATATAAAAAAGGTTTTTGCTTAATAAGGTAAGTTACATTAACTAAAATTTGGATATTATATTATTTTTTTACAAAAGAATACAAACATTAATTAATTTTACGATATTAACCTGAATTTAAAAAAATAACATTAAAATACTTCAACTTTCAATATATTTTGTAAAAATAATCCAATGTCAAATTAGTGCTTTTATCATATAGTTGCAATATATTGTATTTTTGTCACGTAACAAGCTGAGGAAGCTATTGGATTTGGAGCTAGAGATATCAATGAGCCGTTGCTTCTATCATATAGCTGCCATAGATTGTATTTTTGTCACATCACAAAATGAGAAAGTTATTGGAGTTAGGAATGTCAATTGATAGGGCCAAGTTCAGGGTGCTCTTGGCCAGCCCTGGGCAGACCCTTAGTCAGATGGCCCGCGGGTAAGTTCGACCCTTTTTTAATTTTTTAAAATTTATAAAATAATGTCGTTTTAACAATTTTGTGTTTATTGTTCCTGTATAGCTGAACCATTTTGGCCATAACTCGCCTGTGATTCAATCAATCCAGATTAAAATTGGGCTGAAGTTGGTCAAAATTAACATCCTTAATTGGGGTTAGGTGAGGAAGGAGTGCCCACCACGAAGTAAAGAAAGAAAGCATAATTATTTTAAGATTTTTGATATTTGTATTTATTAAATAATAAAATTTGACAAAAATATAATATATGATTGCCAAATAACAAAAATACTAATTTGACATGGAGAATTACGTCAATCATATTAACAAAAAATATAATAGACGCATTTGGAGGATAACGGATCAGCTAGTATTTTGGCTGATGCAAGTGTTTCAACTGTTTGACTTTTCAAACACCTGTCACGTTATTTTTATAAAAAGTTAAAATTTTGAGTATTTTATTACCACCTTTAAATATTGGATTAGTTTACAAATTTGAGCAAAGTTTATGATTTTTTAAAATTAATCCTTATTGATATTAATTTGAATTAAATTGATATTAATTTAAATTAAATAAAATTTATTTAAATAAACTAAAAATGGTGTAAAAGCATTAAATTTAATTATAGTAAGTTTATATTCTCTGGATTAATAAATTATACATGTTAAATTAATTTTTGTCTTTGATTAATAATTCATTAAATAATTTATTTCGTAGATTAGTAAAATATTACAATTTATTTTATAATTTATATATTATATATTGACAAAATAACAATTTAATTCTCTTGTCATCACTAGAAAATGATTTTAAACTCGTATTAGAACCAACCTACTATATTCTTAATAAAAATAAAACTGAAAATGTTAATAGTATTATTAGATAATTCTAAAACTAATGATTAAAAAACCTAATCAGTTCAACCGGTTCAACAGTGAAAATTTTGATTTGGTTGACATTTCATTCGATCATTAATTTTTCAATTTGATTTACTTTAATAACCCTTATTATTAAAAACTGATTAGTTCATTAATTTTAATCGATCGGTTTCACATATTAATCATTTTTATAAATAAAATCAATTAATTTTTATAAATGAAAATAATTTTGATCATATTTAAAATTTTTAGTTTTAATCAATCTTTAACTAATTTTATGACGATTTAATACTGGTTAAATCTTTTAACCTCTTACCTTATTGATTTAATTTCTGGTCCGATTTTTAAAACATTGTCTTAAACTTTAAGAATGAGTATATTATATAACTAATGCCCCTAGTTAGAGGGTGGTCGAGTTGATAGAGTGAGGGACATGAGGTCAAAAAGTCTTATGTTCGAATCCCTTTACTTACATTCTCTTGATCGAGTATGTTGTACAGGACTTGTCTAGTGCAGAGTACTCGATTGGCATGATTGGCAGGTTATTGCGTCAATCCGAAGGTTTACCCAGTACGCATCCAATAGATAGCGATTACGGGATTCCTCTGTTTTTTTTTAAATTATATAACTAAAAATATTACCTCAAATAAAGTAGCATTTAATATTAGTTTATAAACAATTAAAAAGAATTATTTCAAACCTTTTACATAAAATAAATTTATTACAAATATTCATCAATATTAAATTTCTTATTAGCCTTAATTTGAATTTGAACAAAAAAAAAAAAAAAGAGAGGCTAAAATACACACATTATTAAAGTTAAGGATGAATTAGATTCTTTTTTTTCACTTACATACTAATGATTACATATGTCAATAGGATCTAGTTCGACCTCATTTGATAAAATGACGTCGTTTTGAAAATAATGATTGGGTCAATGGTCGGATTGGGTCTGCCCGTGCCCCTTGTCTACTCAGGTCAAAATTAGGCTGAGTCATATTTAACATCTATATTAATGTCAAGCCGACCGTGATCGGCCTGTGCCTTAGTCAACCCAATCCAAAATCAAGTGGGACCCTTTTGGACATCTCAACTAATGATGCCTAAAATTAGCTTTATATTCCTTGATATAAACAAACAATTATAGACCAAACTCCAAGTTAGAATATTATTTAAATTGCCAAATTAAAAAATAAATATTAGTATATAATAATTTTAATATTTTAGAAGGTGATTAAGTGATGTTTTTAAATTTATAATTTTTTAATACTTGAAGTTTTGTGTTAAATATTTTAAATTTTTAAAAACTTTCTCTATTAATTTAAATTCACTATTAATTATTTTAATTGAGTATACACAATATTAAGTTATTAATTATTTTATTGATAAAATAATTATATTTTATGGAGTAATAATTACATATGTTTATTTACAATAAATACGATAAAACAAAATTAGTGTACAAATATAAAGTCCAATTGTTAAGGGCAAAGCTGTAAAAATGAACACAATCCATTTTCTCTCTTTTCGTTTCAGTCTACGAGAATTGAGATCGCAGCAGACAAGGGGGGGCTGAAGAGGAAGAAAGTCTTTCGAACTCTTCCAAGTCAAGGTCAAAGAATATCTCTTCAATCATACAAAATTTCGGTTCCAGAGACTCTAAATCTTTCAAAAGTCTTTTTCTTTAGATCTATATCTGCCGAAATGCACACACCTTTTTCACGTTTTTTACTAGACATGTTCGGTTAATTGTTAGATTCACAGAGTTAGATGCTATTGCGTTTATTATAGTGTTAGATGTTAGAGTGGAAGAGCAGAATTGGATTGTATGAGCTTTGGGTGGTAGTTTGATTTTTGTATGCTGTGAAAATCGAGTGGATAGTGTAATAGGAAGTTTTGACATCTTTTATTTGAAATGTTTGGTTGTGAAGTTAAATGCTAGTGCGTTTATTGTAGTGTTAGATGTTAGAGCGGAAGAGCAGAATTGGATTGTGTGAGCTTTGGGTGGTGGTTTGATAATTGTATGGTGAGAAAATCGAGTGAATAGTGTAATAGGAAGTTTCGGCATCTTTTTATTTGAAATGTTTGGTTGTGAAGTTAGATGCTAGTGCGTTTATTATAGAGTTAGATGTTAGAGTGGCAGAGCAGATTGTATGAGCTTTGGGTGGTAGTTTGATGTTTGTATGCTGAGAAAATTGAGTGAATAGTGTAATAGGAAGTTTTGACATCTTTTATTTGAAATGTTTGGTTGTGAATTAGTGTTTGTTTTCTTGAACTTGAATTCATTCTGATTATCGTGAATATATTTGGTTGTGAAGTGGTGCTTGTTGTGTTCAGTCCATTGGAAACCTGAATTCTTTCTCATATGTTTGATTTTTTCTTGATGAGGAATACCATTTTTATTATTCACGAAGGTTTGTTTTTAGTCTCAGATTTTTAATTCAATTGAGAAAGTCAAAACAAGATTGCAAATTTAGATTTCTGTTTAACCTTTGTTTTACTTCGGGTTACAATAATCTGAATAATTCATTGTTATCTTGTTATATAGTTGTGTACAGAGAGCTAAATTGTGTACAGGATGCATCCACGGAGTACTGGATTTCAGTTCTTTAAATTTATTGTTAGTAATTGAATCAAGTGTTCATCCAATTCAATTACAGTTTTGACGTTGAGTAGCTTCTTCTTCCTTTCTTTTTTTCCCGCAGGCTTGACGAGTTTCTCCTATCAATTGTCTATCAAAAAGAACAGAGAAATTTGGCAATAGGGCTTATTTCTTTTTACGTTTGGTGAACAGTCTGGCATTCTATATATAATTAGTTTTTAGAAAGTCAGCTCTTCAATATGGAGCCCTTGTGGAAGCTCTTTTATCTATTGGAACCTGCTCCTGTCACACTCATTGTAACAGCAGTAGCAGTGACATTTGGATCGGCATTTCGAGCTTTAAATTATGGGAAAGAAATGGAGCGAAACCGTGACCTATCAGAAGCTTCAATTACACTGGACAGGTCTCAAGCATTAATGATCCCCATAGTGAGCTCTTGCAGCTTACTTCTGATGTTTTACCTGTTTTCTTCCGTCTCACAACTCCTCACTGCATTCACGGCCATTGCCTCTGTTTCTTCCCTGTTCTTCTGCTTCTCCCCTTATGTTGTCCATATTAGATCGTACTGTGGTTTTACAGATCCATTTGTGTCCCGATGCTGTTCAAAGACATATACACGATTCCAGGGGTTATTGTTGTTGGCATGCTCTATTATGGTTGCAGCTTGGCTCATATCTGGACATTGGATATTGAACAATTTGTTGGGGATATCTATATGCATTGCTTTTGTAAGTCATGTGCGTCTTCCAAACATCAAAATATGTGCATTGCTCCTTGCATGTCTGTTTGTATACGACATATTCTGGGTGTTCTTCTCAGAGAGGTTCTTTGGGGCAAATGTAATGGTATCAGTAGCTACACAACAAGCATCAAATCCTATTCATACAGTGGCTAATAGTTTGAGCCTTCCTGGGTTGCAACTGATAACAAAGAAGCTTGAATTGCCAGTGAAAATAGTCTTCCCCAGGAATTTGTTGGGCAGTACAGTTCCTGGAGGAAGTAATGCAGATTTCATGATGCTTGGCCTGGGTGACATGGTATGATTGTTTTTCAAGTTAATGGTCTTACAGCAGCATTTTACCATCAAGATGCATGGAATTTTTTCTTTTTTGGGCATCAAATTTTCTGCATATAATATCAAAAATTAATTTCTTGTGATTTTTTTGGGGTTCTGCTGTATAGTTGAGGAATTTTGATGGAATCTTCACCTACAACGTTATTTCTGAATCATCATTCTTGCCGTGTCTGCTCCTTTTTGGTATCATGTTCTGTCATCTCTTTTGACACAGTTGTTATTTGCAGGCTATCCCTGCCATGCTTCTAGCCTTGGTCCTTTGTTTTGATTATCGAAAGAGCAGAGATCCACTAAATCTCATAGATTTACGTTCCTCAAAAGGGCACAAATACATATGGTATGCTTTTCCTGGATATGCAATTGGATTGGTTACTGCTTTAGCAGCTGGCATTCTGACTCACTCACCTCAACCTGCACTTCTATATTTGGTACACCTTTCAACTAAACTTGTGCAAGTTCTTGGCATTTTGGTTGGAATTTTACACACTGATATTTTCTTTCTTTCATTATTACATGTTTGACTATTATTCTTATTTATTTTTTGCTTTGATTGATCTTTGTAACTATTTTAACATATCCACCTATCGTTATATTTCTTTTTTTAACATTTTATTACACATTTAAGTGTGTTAACCTCATGCTTTCTACCAATTGGTAAATGTTAGCCTAGTTGCAAGTGTAGAAAGCATTATGATATCCTCGTATTGACAAACTTATGAAATATTGCTTCTATGGATGGTCTTATATCAATGATTGATAATCTGTCCGAGTCAACTAAAAAGTAGCATACTTTCTCCTGATGAACCGTTTCAGTTTCATCGTTCGTGCCAAATTTATTCTTGAGCTTAATTCCTTGGTGAAATTATGCAGGTGCCTTCCACATTAGGACCTGTAATTGTGGTCTCATGGATTAGGAGGGAGCTAGCTGAAATATGGGAAGGAAGCACGCCAAACCCCAGCGATAAAGCTCGTGAAGTAGAAGTTTGAGCTGTAGCATCTCCCGCGAAGTTTGCAGGTCCGGTATGAGAAGGAAACTGTAAATTCACCACCTCAAACTTCTATCCTTTGAATACCTGACTGGAAGAATTATTGTTTACTTTGTAGAATCAAGAGCAAGAGATTCATTGCATCATTTTTCTTTTAAGTGAAGTTATTGTTACTCTCTTCACAGCTCTCTCTTCTGCTCGAAAGATCTTGGTCTATAGGGACCAAGTACAGTGATCTAGTTCTATGGAACTGAACTGTTCAAATGAAACAGCATGAAGAGGTCACCTCCTCTTATTTGCAAAGCATAACTCATGCATGGAAGATTTCAAAACAAGAAGTTATTGGGTTGGCTTCGGGTTCAGGATGGTCGGCTCACTCGAACAATCCAGTGTCGTTTTGATAAAGTTCAAGAACCTATGGTCCTGAGTCCATTGAGTTTTGTGTCACATTTGAATCGAAAAGAAAAATCATGCCAAACTCTAACTATAGGTAACTTGGCCTGTCGTCCTTTTGCTATCTCTAATATTAAGTTATATCTAATGGTTAAAAATTTAATCGATCGTAAATTATTTTATTTGATTTTTAATTTTTGGTTTGTTTTATTTTAATAGTTTTTGTTGTTAAAAATTGATTAGTTTATTAATTAATCAGTTAAATTTTGTAAATTAATAAGTTCTTGTCAATCAAATTAAATTAATTAGTTTTTATTTAACATTTTTAATTAAAATTTAAATTATTCGATAAATAAAGCTATTTTAAAATTAATTAAAATTAATTAAATTTTATAACGATTTAATAACAAGTCAACTTTTTAAATAGGGATGGTAATAATGGCTCAGCTTGTCCCGTTCGGTCGCTTTTGGCCCAAATTGGTCGAGTCACTGGCCGACCATGGTCTGCGTGAGTCGGGTCATAGGCTGACCATAGCCTAGGTAGACCATGGTCTGTCCTGGTCAGAGCTGGTCAGGTTATAGGCTGACCGTGGTCTACCTGAGTTGGCCCATGGCTAGCTTATTTTTTTTCAAAAACGATATCGTTTTGAATTTTTTAACTTAAAAAAACAAATGACCCAGGGCATTGACATTCTTCTTTTAAATTTTAACCTTTTTTAATTGGTTAAACTTATAGTTATCATCTTAAAATTTTTTTGCTTAAAAAAACAAATAACTCGGGTTATTGATATTCCTATTTTTAAATTTTAACTTTTTAATTGGTTAAACTTACAATTTAACTTTTTTTTAATTTACAGTTTAACTTTTTAAACATTGATTATGTCTCTTAATTAGTAAAACATTGTTGATTGTACCTTAAACCTTAATTCTCTTACTTCAGATCTAGATTTAGTA
This sequence comes from Erythroxylum echinodendron, assembly GCA_027575705.1. NCBI lineage: Eukaryota > Viridiplantae > Streptophyta > Magnoliopsida > Malpighiales > Erythroxylaceae > Erythroxylum > Erythroxylum echinodendron. The sequence goes on from JANZXR010000006.1 coordinate 37,452,806, forward strand.
AATCCACTTTATAGCTCAGGTGATGTTTTTTAATATAATAATAATAATAATAATATAAAATTTATCAAATAATTTGTAAAAACTACCCCTTTTTCGAAACGACATGTCGTTTGATAAGATCATAGTTGATCCTTTCTCTGCGTTTAGTTAGTGTCCTCAGGGGTGAGGACAGTGGACAAGGACGTAAAAGTTCTGTCTTTCGTCCTGTTTGCTTGCTGTCCTCACTTATTTTTATTCCGTCTTCAGAGGACAAGGACAGAAATTTTTGTTTCTTTCAAAACTGAGGTACAGAAATTCTTGTCCGAAGGACA